>BQNB010013485.1:0-77057 GCA_026074375.1 Tanacetum coccineum | reverse complement strand
TTGTGCTTGGTTGATGATCTCAAGATGCTCAAGATCACAATGTCAAATACAAGTTCAAGGAACAAGCTCAATCCAGAAATCAATGATCACTACAACATACTCACAGGAGAATGTCAAAAGGACAAGCTAAAGACTAAAGACAAAGCATTGTATGCTAGGCTTAAAGTTTTGTAAAATGGAGTGACCTCCCTTAGGGGGAGATTGTTGGAAACACAAAAAGTGTCGGTCACTTCCAAGTTATAATAGGTCTTAGCTCGTAGATTATGTCACGTTAAGTATAGAAGCTAATCATGCCCAAGGCCCATGGGAAGCCCATCATAGCCCATGGGCCGGCCATGATGTTACTATATAAGCCCTCTCCTAGCCTTGGAGAGGGGTTGGTTGTTTTCATTTCTTCTATATTGTTCCACATAGTAATAACATCATCCATTCCATCACTTTCTCTCTCTAAACATCACAACCCACATCTCTCTCTTGTTCTTGGTTTGGATCATAAGATTACATGTTTCTTCAGACTCAGTTTTTGACAAAAAATTTACGAATAGGAGTGACATTTTAATTTGCGTTTCGCGAATTAAAGATGCTTAAAGTACTTCGGATGAAGTATTTAAGTTGTCACGGAATGGAACACGGACTAGAATTGAGACAGAAGAAAGAGAGCGGAATAATACGATTTATGGAATGTGTTCCATCATTCCTAAACCAAGATGTAGATAGTTAAACGATTCACGTTTAAGAGGTTTAGTAAGAATGTCGGCAATATTGTCGACGGACGACACTTTTTCGATTAAGATATGTTCTTTCTGGACATTATCACGAAGAAAGTGGTGACGTATTTCGATGTGTTTGGTACGAGAGTGTTGCATCGGGTTTTTGCTAAAGTCAATTGTGCCTTTGTTATCACACATGATGGGAACGTCGTTGAGTCGTACATCGTAGTCGATGAGAGCTTGTTTCATCCATAGTGCTTGTTGACATGCCTTTCTGGCGCTTACGTATTCGGCTTCAGTAGTAGATATAGCAAGAGCGGTTTGATTCTTCGAGAACCAAGATGTCAAACAACATCCTACGAACGTACAAATACCGCTAGTTCTCTTTCGATCCACATAATCTCCCGCATGATCAGAGTCGGCATATACTATAGTTTCTATGCCGGTCCCCTTAGGATACCATAATCCTAAGTGCGTAGTGCCTTTAATGTATCGGAAGATACGCTTAACCGCTTCAAGGTGAGAGATTTTAGGATCCTCTTGGAAACGGGCATAAAGGCAGACACCAAACATAATATCGGGCCTACTTGCCATTAGGTATAATAAACTACCTATCATGCCTTGATACTTGGTACTATCTACCGACTCACACTCTTTGTCTTTCGTGAGTTTAGTATCGGAGGACATGGGGGTTTTCATTTTTTTAGAATCTTCTAGACCAAATTTCTTAAGCATTTCTTTAATATACTTAGATTGATTAAAGAAGATACCATCTTTCATTTGTTTTATTTGTAATCCAAGGAAGAAGTTAAGTTCACCCATCATGCTCATCTCGAACTCGTCATGCATGATTTTGGAAAATTCATCACACATGTCTTGTCAAGTCGAACCGAATATAATGTCATCGACATATATTTAAACGATGATGAGATTTGAACTTTTCTTCTTAGTAAAAAGAGTGTTATCTACCATTCCTATTTTATATTCATGTTTAATAAGGAAAGCTTTTAATCTATCATACCAAGCTTTGGGTGTTTGTTTAAGAACATACAAAGCTTTTTTTAATTTATAAACATGATCCGGTTTTTCAAAATCAATGAATCCCGGAGGTTGTGCCATGTATACCTCCTCATTAATAAAACCGTTCAGGAATGCACTTTTTACATCCATTTGGAATAGTTTAAAATCTAAGGCACATGCATAAGCTAATAATATCCTAATAGACTTAAGTCTAGCAACAGGGGCATAAGTTTCATCATAATCGATGCCCTCTTGTTGTTTGTAACCTTGAGCAACTAACCTAGCCTTATTTCGAGAAACAACACCGTTCTCATCTAGATTATTTCTAAACACCCACTTAGTTCCTATGACTGTCATATTCTTAGGTTGTGGAACTAACTCCCAAACGTCGTTAGCAATGAATTGATTTAATTCTTCTTGTATAGCGACTATCCAACTTTCATCTCCTAAAGCTTCATTCACGTTCTTAGGTTCTATAGTTGATATAAAACAAAAGAAGTTACTTTGGTTTTGGGCTTGTGACGTAAGGGTTCTTTGGTTAAGGTTTCCTATGACATTTTCTAAAGGATGGTTCCTAGATTCTCTAATATTGACTATTTTGTCAATTTCTAGTGTTTCATCCTCAACAACATTTTCTAGGTTTTTCTTTTCGGTTGCCCTAATAGCTTCTTCTTCATCTAAGTCATCATCCACCAATGGTGATGTCTTAGAAGGTGGAGGAGTTTTTTTTTTTATTTAAATTCGAATGTCAACGTTGAGTGGATTCTTTCGTTTACCTGTGTTTATTAAGGATGATGTAGGCTTTACTATTTTGGGAGTAACCTAAAAAGACACCTTCGTATGACTTTGGGTCAAACTTGGTAAGGTTGTATTTGGTGTTTAATATGAAGCACTTGCTTCCAAACACTCTAAAATAGTCAAGAGTAGGTTTCCTACCTCTCAAGAGTTCATAAGGTGTTTTTCCTAAGATGGCTCTAATTAGGATTCGGTTGAGAATGTATGTTGAAGTATCTACGGCGTTGCACCAAAACTTTTGTGGTAATGATTGCTCATTCAACATAGTTCTACTCATTTCTTGTAGTGTCCTATTTTTCCTTTCAACCGCGCCATTTGATTGAGGTGTGCGTGGAGCTGAGAAGTTATGTGTAATACCGTTGGCATTACAGAATTCTCCAAATTGCACCTCATTATCAAATTCCCTACTGTGGTTGGTTCTTATTGACACTATAGTACATCCTAATTGGTTTTGAATTTTCTTACTAAATATTTCGAATTGATCGAAGGCTTCGGTTTTGTCCTTAAGGAATCTAGTCCAAGTATACCTAGAGTAGTCATCTACTATGACTAAGGTCTCATGATTTCCTCCGTAACTCCGTATGGCGGATGGACCAAAAATATCCATGTGGAGGAGTTCTAAGCATCTAGTCGTTGAGACTATATTCTTAGCTTTGTGACTAGCGTGAGCTTGTTTTCCAATTTTGCAAGCATCACAAAAATATTGATCAAACTTAAGATTAGGTAGGTTTCTAACTAGTTCCTTAGATGCTAACGATTGAATGAGACGCATATTAGCGTGACCTAATCTCATATGCCACAGTGTGGAATTTTCATCGATCGTTGCAAGAGAGATTTTGTCTTTTGGCTTATTTATTAATTTTATCACATATAAGCCTTTCTTCCTAATACATCTACCTATGACTTTACCATCCTCCCAATATCTCATGTGTCCAAAGTTGTTAGTGCTAAACATCCCTTGCATTTGATGCAATGGGTTAGGATGTGGAAATGGAAGACACATTTCCCATGGCATATAAATTTGACGAGGAAAATTTTTCCAGGTTACGGGAAAGCCACGAGGTTGGTTTTGTCTACCAACGTTCCTCTTTGGTTGCGGTGTTTTAGCACGAGGATAATTTTTATTGACTCTTCTAGGTGGTGGAGTTTTTGATCTAAAGTTTGGTTTTGAAAATCCAACTCCAGGTTTTGACAATGGTTTGTAAAATTGTTTAACTACATTATCACTAGCAACGGGAACTTTGACTTTGTTTACAATTATGTGTTTTGGTCTAGGACCCAAAATAGATTTTTGAAAGGGCATACTTTTCTCAGATCCAGGCGTAGCTGGTGGCGGTCCCATAATTATTTTGGGGGCCGCCTGTTCACTTTGGGGGCCATCCATATTTATGGGACCTCCATCAGAGGACCCTTTTTTCTGAGTTTTTACAAATTTTATTTCCTTAGTTCCACTAGATAATACTTCAAATGAATTAAACCCTAAACCTAATTTATCACCGAAGGGTTTTTTATTACTTAACATTTCATTCAAGCAATGTGTGCTCTTTTCAAACTTGGTTAGTTTAAGAGCTTCTTCTTTAAGTTTTCCCTTCTCAATTTTAAGAGATTGGCAAATTGTGCATTCGAGATCAACTCCTTTGTTTTTTTCGAGTGTGGACAATTTATCCTTTAACTCTTTAATTTCCTTTTCTAAGCTATTTATAGTGGCTTTTAATATTTTGTTTTTAGTGATTATCTTTAAGCTCATTTTGCATAGTTTATCATATTCATTATCTAGAGCTAAATCATCTATTGATAAATTTTGATCACTAAAGTAAGAGGATTCGGAACATACCTCATTTGGTGCTTGATCTACTAGACATGCTTCGTTATTAACCTTCTCATCATCTTCTTTACCGCTATCGCTCCAAGAACCTCCAACGAATGCTTTTTGGTTCTTGTCTCTCGGTGGCTTTGGACATTCTCCAATAAGATGATTTAGATCACTGCATCTAAAGCAATTCCTTTCACCCTTGCCGGTTTTGTCGTCTCGGCTTCTTTGAAAGGTCTTTTTATCATTCCTTGCTTGTCTCACAAATCTTCCTCTTCTTTTGAAGAACTTATTGAATCTCTTACCGCCATGGCGTACTCTTCATTTTCAGTTTTGAAAGTCGAACACTCATCATCACTAGATTCCTTTTTAGCCTTTTTAGCTAGAGATGTCCTTTCTCCTTTAGCTTTGACTATTACGGAATCTTTCTGGATGATCATCTCATGGACTTTGAGGTTTCTAATGAACTCATCAAGAGATAGTGATGATAAGTCTTTCGACTCTTCAATTGCCGTGAATTTTCTCTCCATTTAGGATGTAGAGCCTTAAGAAATTTCCTAACATGGTTCTTGCTAGAATAACCTTCATCAAGAGCTTTTAGACTAGTAATAATAATATTAAATCTAGTAAAAGCAATATCTATAGATTCGTCTTTGGAAATGACGAATTGTTCATATTGTTGAACCAAAAGGTCGATCTTATTATCTTTAACTTAATTATTACCATGATGGGTGATTAACAAGGTTTTCCAAATATCTTTTGCCGTATTACACATAAAAATTCTTTTATATTCTTTTCTTGGCAAAGCATTGTAAATAACCATTTTGGCTTCATTATTTTTCGCAAGCCTTCTTTTAAGTTCATCACTTTGTTTTTCAAAAGGGACAACCTCATCAAGTTTGGTTTCCGGATTTTGAATAATGGGTTGAAAATCACCGTTAGTAATAACATGCCAAAGATCTAGATCTTTTGATTTAACATATGTCTCGAATCTATTTTTCTAATAAATAAAACTATCGCTTTAAAAAAGTGGTGGTCTTTGCATAGATTGCCCTTCTAGATATTTGTCGTGGACTTTGCATAGATTGCCCCTTCTAGATATTTGTCAGAATTCCATTAGATCGAATCAAGCTTAAAATATACATATTTATAAATCTGAGTGACCTTGGCTCCTGATACAAATTGTGGAAATTAGAAGGGGGGTTGAATAGTTTACACATTTGTTTTACGTTTTAAAAGTTTACATTCAAAAATGTTTAGATCCAAGTTATAGGTTCAACCAATTCACAATATGAACAAGCAAATAACTATCTAAACTAAAAATAGATAACAACAATAATAATATAAAGAGATAAGGAAAGAAACGACCAAACCAAGACACCAAGATTTTATAGTGGTTCGGCTATAAAGCACCATTTCTCCCTATTCCACTCCTCGAGTATCCGACTCGAGATTTCACTATGTCAACAAGCTCCCTTTAGGTGGAGAAAACCGTTTACATGTCGCTTACGTTATTTTCCGACACTAAGCTAAATGTCGAGACCTAATCTTAGCTAGAACCAATCTACCACTTCACAAGATATAACACTCACAAGATCTACATAGTCGGATCTACACAATATCCGAATTACACAAATACACAAGATATATACAATAGAGGTTTGTTACTTAGAAGAAAAGAGGAGAGATCACTAATTAACACTTCATTTTCTTACTAAATAACAATTGTTCTTCTCTGCACTAGAATGAGAGGGAAGAGATGAGAAATAAGATATTAGATCACTTGAAACAAGATCTAAGTATGTTAGTGATCAAGAGTTTTAGTGAGAGAAATAAGAGAGAGAGAAAGAAGAGACTAAAAAATTTCATGCAAAGAGGAATGATTTTAAGGCAAGGGTGGAAAACCAAATTTTATAGACAGGAAAAACTAAAACGGTAATTGGTACAGCGGTCCTCCGCGGCCATCTATCTAAGAGGGCCGCCAGGCCCTGTAAGGGGCCGCCACTTAACCCGCTCCCCTTTTTTGTCTTTTTATGTGGAAGGTTGTATCTGGTGTAGAAGCTTCCGTTTTGGGGGGAAATTTGAAATTCAAATTAGAAAATATTTTGTAAATGTATTTTTGAGAAAATACTTTTGTAGAATTAAAAGTGAGGTTTAAGAAAAAAATATTTTCTTGATCACTAATCATGCTTAATGATTTTGTTTATCCATGTCTTAAGTGATCACTAATCTTAGAAATAAAATTTCACACTTAATAATTTGTGAACGTTTATTTTTATCATAAACGTTTTTACATTTTGTTATTATCAAAACAATGAGAGATCAAAAAATATAAATACGTTTTTAGACATTATTTGTATTAACATCTTCATATGGTGACCTACCTTCTAAACCTTTTACCATCTAATGCAATTCAAAATGAAGTACCTTTCATACGCCTATTTAACAAACAACCCGATTACTCCCATATTTGATCCACCAAATCCACAAACCAATACCAACCCAGTTAATGAACCACCCCGCACTCATCTCATGATCACACGGTCGCAATCAGGCATTGTCAAACCTATCGATCGCTTGACTCTAAATACTTTCTTGATTTCTCATATTCCTAAAAATCCATCTGACGACTTAAAAGATTCCCAGTGGCGTAATGTTATGTATGATGAGTATAATGCGTTGGTTAAAAATGGTACTTGGTTACTTGTACCAAGGCCCGTAGGTATTAATATGGTTCGCTCTATGTGGTTATTCAAGCATAAGTTTCATGCTGACGGGACTTTGAGTCGTTATAGGCTCGTTTGGTTGCTAACGGTAGTAGTCAGCAACTTGGTGTTGATTTTGATGAGACTTTTAGACCGGTTGTCAAACCAGCCACTATTCGCACAGTTCTTAGCCTTGACGTGTCTCGTAAGTGGCCGATTTACCAACTTGATGTTTAAGAATGCTTTTCTTAATGGTGAGTTATCCGAGACTGTCTACATGCATTAACCACCCAGTTTTGTTGATGCTATGTTCCCTAACCATGTTTGTCATTTACAGAAATCTTTATATGGACTGAAACAAGCACTTCGTGCTTGGTTTTAGCATTTTGCAGGTTATGCCACATGGGCCGGATATTATCACAGTCATTGCGATTCTTTTCTCTTTATTTGTAGACAGGGTTCTCAGGTTGCTTATCTTCTTATTTATGTAGATGACATATTTTTACAGGCTCCTCTTCAGCACTACTACAGCAGATTATAGATTCCTTACATAATGAGTTTGACATGACTGATCTTGGTGCACTTAATTATTTCCTTGGTATTTCTGCGAATCGCAATTCTACAGGTTTATTTTTGTCTTAGGAGAAGTACGCTTTTCAGCTTCTTGAGCGTGCTCACATGGTTCATCGTAATCCTTCTCGGAAACCCATTGATATAGAGTCTAAACTGGGTCCGGACGGTGTTCCTGTTCAGGATCCTACTTTATATCGCAGTCTTGCAGGGGGGCTACAGTATCTTACATTTACACATCCAGATTTGTCTTATGCCGTTCAGGTTTGCTTTTATATGCATGATCTGAGGGAGCCTCACTTTGCTGCTCTCAATCCTATCTTGTGATATGTTCAAGGGACTATGGACTTTGGTCTCTAGTTATATGCTTTCGCTACTACTTTTTTGGTTGGTTATACTGATGCTAATTGGGTGGGTTGCCCCTCTACACGCAGGTCTATTTCAGGTTATTGTGTTTTTATAGGTGATAATCTTTTGTCTTGGTCAGCTAAACGCAACACACCCTCTCTCGCTCCAGTGCCAAAGCTGAATACCGTGGTGTTGCTAACGTTGTCGCAGAGACTACATGGCTTCACAATCTACTTCGTGAGTTACATTCTCCTCTATTGACTGCTGTGATAACATTAGTGCCGTTTATATATCTGCCAATCCTATTCAACATCAACGGACAAAACACATTGAGATCGACATTCACTTTGTCTGTGATATGGTTACCGATGGTCAGAGAGTTCTCCATGTACCTTCTCGCTACCAGTATGTTGATATCTTCACCAAAGGACTTCTCTCAGCTCTGTTTGAAGAATTTTGGTCCAGTTTGAGCGTCCATCCTCCTCCTGCTCCAACTGCGGGGGCGTATTAGTCAACACATATTTTTTGATGATTAGATAATGATTAGTAGGATGATTGGATAAACATTAGTTATCTAGTCATCATTAGCTGTACATTTATTTTATTAGCTGTATTGTGGTTATTGGGCTTAAGCATATCCATTTGTATCTATAAATATCTTGTATATTGGAGAAGAATAATCAAAGAATCAAATTAACCTTCAATAGTTTATCTATATTTCCAAGCGTTAGAATTTGAATGCTTTAGTTACGGTCATTTCTCCTTACACGTTTACAATCTAACACATTTTTTTTATGTTTGCCAAAATCAAAAGTATAATACAACGATAATAATAAGATTATATATAGAGTAACTGAACGCAACAACTAGGTGGGGTGGAACGAGTCATTCCCGTAGGACAACATCGGCTCCCACCTCGATAATAGTGGAACCCTTCTTGACCATACGTATATCCACCATCACAATTTTCGGTTCCGCCACCACCACACTGGATGAAACAAAGATGACCAAAAGAAAAAGAGTGAGTATGAAATTTGTGGCACCCATAATATTGTTAGTGAGTTGATGAATATTCAGGTATTTGTCTCACATAATTTAGTGAACCATAGTTTTCTCTCCCAAAAAAGGCGATTGTTCATCCTCTCCTAAATCAATTGATCCTTGAACTTTCACTCTAATAACGATTACTAATCCTTTATAAATATTGTTTGTCTGTCTTTAATTACTCTTCGGATTAATTCTTGCAACCGATCATTTTTTGTTTTAGGGTTTGTTCCTTGTTTTTAGGGTTTCGTTTCTATTGATTCTTTTTTCGCTGACTGTATTCGTTATATATTATTGGCTATCGTTGTTTAGTCTGGTAATCTTGTTCTTGTGCTGAATTTTAAACCGCAATCCATTCGTGGCAGTAGGGCTCATCGCAAACCAAAAAGTTGGTCACTCAAAATGTATGATTCTGGTGTGAGTAGCTATGCAAATGGGTTTCTTTGATTTGAGTGGGAGGGATAGAAATCACAAGAAAATAACATCTCATGTGATTGAAACAGGTGAGAACAAGCATGCTACAAATCAAGGCACGCCAAGTGACGAGCATGACTTTCCTACCTTGGATACGTATGTTGAGAAACAATTTAAGGAACCTGTTGGTGTCACTCAATGATGCGTGTATTGGGATGCACAAATTTTAAATTTATAATCTCGTATTATCGGTCCTAATTAACAACTCATATGGGTAAGTATGACCCGTTCGTGTGTAGTAGGTATTTATGGAAATAAAGGTCATCCTAAGGGAAATGATTAACTTTTGTAAGTATAACAAAAACAGGTAATAAGCTAGTCACACACCTAATTACCCTATAAAAGTAATAAGGTACATGTGAGGGAATTAGTTACTTATCATGTAGTGGCAATGGATATGTTTTGGTGAAACATGAGTTTAATGAAACATAAATCGTTTGCATGCATTCACCAAGTCAATTGGTCATATCATGGAAAATACATAAATGTTGGTTCGGATATATGAACCCTTTCAGCCCATGAAATTTTATTAAAAGCAAAGTTATCAATATTCATTTGTGGGAAAATATGATTACCAAATTCGTACATATGGGTCCTTTCAACCTACACCCATGATTAAACATTCACAAATCTATTTCAACTAGTTATCATTATGGTTGTCAACCATATTAATCAAAACATGTTCATTCACTAACCGTTTTAGAATAAAGTATAAGGAGAAATCCTTTTGACCTATAAATCCCTTTATAATTTACCAACTGGTTAATTTAGAGATGTTATATTGCTTAAACAAACTTATAAAGAAATCATCATTCTCATTATTAAACAACTCATCCAAACACCACATTTACTAAATCACTTCATTTCCACGCAAGTAGAAAACTCTACTTCCTAGTTCATTTATTTAAAACATTAAAAATTTCACAAAACATATATAGTTCAACATCATAACAAGAATCCTTTGAACGTTACCTAGTCGGTACGAATATAAATAAGTAAGAAATTGAGAAATCACTGATTCCTCAGCCTTAATCAACCCAATATTCAAACACCCAAAAAATAATACCCAACACTTTTACTTCCACGCTTGAGCATCCTTTAAAAATGGCAGAATTCTTTTAAGCTTTTTGAGAAAAGTAGTAATATGATCAATTCATTATGTTGTAAGGGAGATCACTTATAGTTCTTAGGCTTTAACCCTTATATTTATGCATAATTCTACTCTTTGTAATAGGTAAAAATGTCCTCAACTCATAATGAGAGTTAAATGATCGACCTCTATTAATTAAGGGTGTTAAAACCCTCTTCAATGCACCTTTTTAGCTTAGATAGCACTTGGCTGCGCGACCGTGGCTTGGCTGGCCGTCCAGGGCTATTCCTCGGCCTTCAAAATGAGCATCCGCTCGACGAAGCACCCAGCACAGGCTTGACTTGGGCGGCCGACCTTACTTTTCCTGCGCATTGACTCTTGACTTCTCGTTTAAGCTTTGTACGCTCATTGATTATAATTCTTTCTTCTTCTTAACATCTTTTGCTTTTTTTGTTATGCTCGGGTGTAATTATTTCTTGATGATTAATTTTAAGGTCTTCCCGAGGTCTTTTCATTGGGCGGAATCTTTGTTCGTGCACTCTTTAATGACTTGATATCTTTACTTTATCTTTTTATTACTTTTCTTTATTAAGTTGTACCTAACCCCGAATTCATCTTTTTATACTTTAAGGGCCAAATGTTTACAAATACAACCAAATAACATGCCCATATGAATAACGCTACTAAAAACATGAACAAAATGAGCGTTATCACTCAACGTCTATTTACTCGATTATTTGAGTCAGAATTATTCAAATTTGGTTGATAAGATCAGTGATATTAAAAGCCTAATAACACAAGGTAAGCTTAAATTAATGGGAGATTATGGGAAACCATTTATGTCGAGTGTTCCTGGTATTGATAAGGCCACACTGAAAGCTTGTAAAAGATTAGGTGCTGCAAGGAACAAGGTAAACTCAGAATTCAATACTCACGGATTTGTTTTAGAGAAGGAAAATTGTACAAATGCTGTGGTTGAATCGGTTGTACAAATAACCCCTATATCGTTTGCTAAACTGGCCAATAATAAATTAGTTAAACATAAGTTAACTTTAGATCATTTAATTCGGGAAAACCTCCTAACGACATGGCTGAAGTTTAAATTCGTGTGTGTTCTGTTTTGGATGCTAACTCGCATTTTGAATTCAGCTTGTATGGTTACTTTGTGGGTAAGGGAGTTGCATTTTCGGTTGTTGAACATTATGTCATGAATGCATGGAAGAAATATGGTATTATTCGTGCTATGATGATTTCAAACTGTCTTTTCTTTTTTACGTTTTCTTCGGTTAAGGGTATGAACGGTGTGTTGGAGAATGGTCCATAGTTTATTCGATCCATTCCTGTTATATTGATCAACTGGACGCCTAATGCTAGTTTGTTGAAAGAAAAATTTTGCTTTGTTCTGGTGTGGGTTAAAATACATTATATTCTAATTGTGGCCTTTACTGAGGATGGATTGAGTGCAATGGCTACTAGACATGGTAATCGTATTATTCTTGATTCTTACACTAGTACTATGTGCATGCAATCTTAGGTGGGTTTTAATTATGCGCGTGGATTAACAAATATTAGAGTTGATCGGGAGCTTAAGGAAAACATGGTCATTGTTATTCCAAATTTGGAAGGTAAGGGTGATGTGCTTCATACGATTAGGGTGAAGTGTGTACGATCTTTGGTCATGACAATGATACATGTCCAAAGCATGTTGTTGATGAACCAAAGAAGCAAAATAGCATGAATAATGATGGATTTCAGCAGGCTTCTAAACGATCGGTATGTGGTACAAATATGGGTCCTAAATTTTAGTTTAGGCCAACTAAACAGGTTTTTATACCTGTTTCGAAGAAGAATGGCAAGCACGAGTGATACAAAAAAAACCATGTAACAACTAGACAAGAGGCAAGTACATCTAACTCGTTTGATGCCCTTAGGTCCGTTGTTAACGATGATGTTCTAGGTGCACATGGGGAGAGTTTCATAGGGGCTGATTATGTGGTGGAAAATGGCCAAAAGGCTAATGCGGATGATATTTATATGGGCGATCTAAGGAATTCGTATGATGCATTGAAGGAAATGGAAAACATAATCCTGAATGTGATTACTTCATGTGCTGAAAAGGTATGTAATATTGTTAATGATTCGGAAAAGGTCGTGGATGAGAGTGAGAGTCCTACTGATGATATTTATGATGAGACTCCTTAATATATGGCCAATGGAGGTGCAAATGACGCAAGCTTCTTAGATTATGAAGACTATGACATGTAAGATAGTTATGATCTAGAAGGCCTTATTGAAGATCAAACGGACTAAAGCATTTGTTATTAATCTTGGTGGTCAAATTTGATAAGAGTCTTTAGTGGTCTTTCATAAGTTTGGTTGGTAATTCTTATGATGGTTAGGGATTAAATCATAAATGGTGCGTAAGTCGTTACTACTAGCAATGACTTCCTCTATGCTTTTCGCCTAGACAATAGGCTGATATGCGAGATTCACCTATATCCTTTGTATTTAATTGTTTTTTTAGAGTAACAAATTTATCAGGGTTTAAACCCTTTAAAAATATTAAGGTATTTGGTACTTCAATTTATACAGGTTTGAATGTCCAACTAACCATTGTCTTAAATGGCTAATAAAATTGCAATATTATCTCCAACAGTGAAACTACCAATTAATTACGTATTGCATGAAACGATCTTCAATCTCATCATCAATGTAGCAATATTAATAATATCTTGCACGGTGAGAGTACGTATGATATCCAAAGTATTGCATGGACTAAATTTGAATGGTGAACGTACAATATACCAATGAATTATTGCATGAAATATATTTGAATGGTGGGCATTATAGCAAAATTACTTTAAATGATGGAAATATGATAATGGCAATGAAGTGTTTGGAATATAAGTGCTTACATATAATATATACTCTAGATTCATTATAATATACTATAAAGCTAACATTCTGTAAATAAGTAAACCTTGTTTCACACTATTATTATCATTATATATTAAATAAATTTATATGCATCGGATTACAAATATCATTATTAAAGCCCGTGTCAATTTTATTCCTCACTAGTTATGGGATTATATAAAAGTACGTTCACATTTGTGAAATAAGAGAATATACTTTATGTACCTAATACAAACTTAACTTATGCCTTGAACGTTGCAAGTAGGGTTATCGCCAAGTCAATAATATGTTGTTCCTAGGCTCCTAGCAATACGTATTTTCAGTATCATAGTATGAGGCGCCGGGACACACTTTAATGTCCAATGGAATTGGCAATAGATACTGATAGAGATAGATGTGTTAGCAGACTTTTTGATTTGATAAAATCAAAAAATGTGGACTTCTAATGATATAAAGTAAGATATATAATGGTTTAGAATGAATGACACAGAGAAAAAAAATGAGCACGGGAATTTGATGCAACTACTTTAGCAGCTACGTAAATGAATCTTGAAAAATTTACTGAAACTGGTTTCTACTTTCTAATTCCTATCATATACAAGTATACGGTTGTGGAATTAGTTATGATCGACGTGGGCTAGGAAAATTGACATGTTGATATATGAATGTACATGGACCACGTAGACATATTGCAATTGTTCTCCAAGTTTTTTAATAGTTCAAGATTATCTTGATTAGGGTTGTAAATGAATCTAACGTTTAGTGAACATCTGTTGAATCGTTGAGTAAAAACTTTATTTATTTTTTAAATGAAAAAACATGGAAAATATTCTACGTACGTTTAGTTAACTTAAGAAACGTGGAAAAAAGTATTGTCCGTTAATTTGTGTTCGTGAACATCCAATTATACATTCGTTGACATTCATTTAAGGTCATTTATTTTATTTATGTTTGTATATCGTATCTTTTCTTTATACTTTTAAAATTGATTTATTTAACAAAACAATTTTTATAAAACATAATATTATGTTTACTTCTCTACATTCATATATGTTTGTTTATCGATGGGAAATTGATCTATTGATTTGTGTGAAAATATATAATGTGTAATAATATATAAATTTCACCTTCTAAGAACTAAAAAATAAATAGCGGTGTATCATATGTTCTGTTCTTGTATACTCCTGAGGGTGTTAAAGGGCTAATGTCAAAATACTAATATACTTTTTTTAATTGCTCACTTTGGTACTTACCAGTGTTGATAGTTTGGAATTATGAGTTTCGATGTATCAAGTAATATAAATTAATGAGAATGGCATTGTAGGGTTTGAGTTATGGGTAATTATACATTTTTATTTGTTTACTTAATGTGTGTGGTTGCCTTTGGTTGAAACAGAGTCTTCACAGATTTAATCCGAATTAATTAAAGGGTTTTGCTATACAATGCTCACTGGGCAATTGTTAAAACAATGCTTATGTAATTAATGCACAGTAAATAAACATACAAATTAACCTAAATAATATATTCTTTACATATTTAAAGTAGTTATGTAATTAATGCATAATAAATAAATATGCAAATTACTTTAAATAAATATGATTTTTAATTAAATAAAGTTTAAGTTTCCGTTTATATTTATCTTAATCATTTCCCAGTGGGCAATCTATAGCAAATCTCTTAATTAAATATAAAATTCGTCGACACTATAAAATGACTTAACAAGTAATTTAACATGCAAGTCATGACACGCAAAACTCTTTTACAAAACTAAAGTATGGAGTGAATTTGACCGTAATTATAGGTGTAACTAAAATTTGAGTTGTTAACGACCTTTAATTATTATCACAATAGAAATGTTAACATCTAACTTATTTTTTGTTTTATCATTTTACGTTGACTTCCAAGTCACCTTATCTTTTTCTATTAACATTCTACCGACATTCTTGTTATGGAATACAATGGATGTGACACGAAAGAGACATGGCTCCCAGTAAGTACTTACTCCAACATGCTATATATAGACATTCTTGTTATGGCATTTAGATCTTACGGATTTTTAAAATATCCTTTTTATTACATTTGTGGGGTTACTTATTTCAAAGCCTTGCTCAAATGTGTTACAGTGTTTAGTTTCTTTTCAAGTTTCTTGTAAAATTGTGATGTTCCTTGTATTTTGTTTTCGTTTTAACAAAATCTAGATGTCTTATCTAATAAAATACAATGACAATTTAAAGATGGTTTTGGTTTATTACTAGATACTTATAATAGAAGTTTTGCATATATAAGAAATGACATTGTTATTGACTCACTGTATTGTGTCATAAGACATAATAAATCTTCAGATGTTTATATTCAATATAAGAAATTTATTAACCATTCATATATAAATAATTTTGCAATAAAACGTACAAAGATTGTGTAGGCTAGTAATTTTATCACTTTCGGATTTTTTTTGTTTAACGGTAAATAATTTTTCATTAGTAAATAAACAAGTTGTTAGAAAATATAACGAGATAAGAAAATTGATACAACATCACGAGACCTAAAACACAAGCACCTTGATAAACTCCACCCGTGCTAAATACTTTACCACTAAGGAAACCTTAGAAAACCACATCACATTTTTAGGCATCGAAAAGAAGCTAAAACACACCTCTAAACTGCCTTCGTTATCTACCAATATCCTAATCACAATCTAAATCGGAATTGTTCTTGTTCCATTCCAACTCCTCCAAAACTTTAATCAGATACAACCCAGATTTTGATTTACTCGAGAAGGGATACGTTTAAACTCTTTCCATGAATGTAATTAACAGATTTGTGTCTTATTTTTTGAGCATTTAAATGGATTATAAGAGCCTAGCCTTCCATTTTCACGAATAGTTTATTAAGAGAACTTCTCGATGATGTTAAGAGATTCAAATAAAATGATTAAGTTTATCCAAACATTTGTTTAATTATGATCGGAGTCATAATATACTAGGGCACAATTGGCTATATCAGATTAAGCTTCTCGAAACCTTATCCCATCAAACCAAACCATAACTCCTTGGGAGAGTATTACAATAATTCCATATTTCATTGACTTCAAACGAAATTAACAAACACCAAAAACAAAAACGATATACTTAAGACAAATAGTTTAAAAAGACCCATCACATATTCACGAAAGTGAACAAATTATTGAAACATAACATAACATGGAACTCATTTCAGATAATGAGCGTAGAAATATAGGACATGTTTTGTGACCTTTACGGTTTCTAAAGCCGGACTAACATGTTCTTCTTTTCACTTAGGAGGCTGGTTTTTCACGACTGTTTTTTCTGTCGTCTTGGATAAAATACTGAGTATAGCCGGTTTCTCTACCTTTGTCACCACTCCAGATGCATCTTTAGTATTCTAAAGGATGAATAAAAAGAAGATTGAGAATGTTAAATAAAAATACTACTCAAATATAAAAACTCACATTTAACTAACTTATAAAGACTCACAACTTTTTCACAAATAAACTTATGGAAATCGGTTAACACTCTCGATATAGCCTAGCGTTGTTTATCCATATTTTCAAGCATTAAAATTTGAACGTTTTAGTTACGATCATTTTTGCTGACACGTTCACAATTTAACACTTATTTTTATGATTTCCATAACCAAATATATAATATAACGATAATAACAGTATTTGTATATACGATTAACATATCTTTCAATTCCTTAAACCATAAGAAGATATATAGAGTACCTGAAAGCAACGACCTGGTGGGTTGGAGCAAGTCCTTCCCCTAGGACAACAAAAGCTCCCACCTCGACAACAGTTGAACCCTCCTTGACAACACGTTTGTCCACCATCACAGTTTACGGTTCCGCCACCACACTGAGCGTCGTTAACCGCTATGGATGAAACAAAGATGACCAAAAGAAGAAGAGTGAGTATGGAATTTGTGGCACCCATGGTATTGTTCAGTGAGTTGATGAATATTGAGGTATTTGGTACTTCATTATATAGACGTCTGAATGTCCAACTAACCAATGGCTTGAATGGCCAATAATATTGCAATATTATCTTGAATAGTGGAACTACCAATTAATTACGTATTGCATGAAACGATCTTCAACGTCAACGTCAATATTAATATCTTGCATGGTGGGAGTACGTATGATATCCCATCAGATATTCCATGAAATGAATTTGAATGGTGAAAGTACAGTACACTATATCGGTAATTATTGTAGCAAAATTCCCCTTTTAAAAAAAAAAAAACAAAAAAAAAAAAAAAAAAAAAAAAAAAAAAAAAAAAAAAAAAAACAAAAAAATAACAAAAAAAAAAAAACAAAAATAAAGAAAAAAAAATATATAAAAAAAAAAAAACTTGTAAAGATGTTGGAAATACGATAATGCAAATAATGAAGCGTTTGGAACATAATTAGGTGCGTAAAATTATTGTAATTTACTAAAAGGCCCAAAAAGTGATAAAACACACTCACTCAACAACTTCTTTCTGCTAAACTACAGTGTAAATATATGTTTGTTTGTGTGTGTTCTTTTTTTGATGTGTGATGTTTATCTAATGCTTGATCTGTGTATGATATTGTTTTGTGGTTTACGCATGTGGAAATTTAAATATATAGGAAGATGGATGATAGATACGTATTGAGACATAGTTAGATACTCGCGCATAGCGGCGGCGATAAAAATTGCTAACTCAACTCGCTCCGTAATTTCTTCTACCCCGTTTAGCCGAGATTTCGTTTGTTTGGGTTTCCGTTATTTGCTTTCCCGCATACATCATATTAAATCAATTGTAGCTTGTATAAAGATCACACACTATCTTGCCCAAAAGTTTTATACTCCCTCCGTCTCAATTTATTAGTCCACTTTTGACTTTTTAAAGTCTTTATTTTCTAACTTTGACCATAAATATTTTTGTTTGTGTTATAAAAATATATCAAAATGGATGTTGAATTAAAGATCATGAAATTTTAGAGAATACAGTGAATTTAGATCATAAAAAAATAGACAAAAAGATATGTCAAATTGAAAATAAAGGTGATATTTTAATTAAGAAGTGATACATGTCACTCTATGATGTGATTTTCTAAAATAAGATAGATGGTCATGATTGCACATCCTTATTTTAATTTTGTAAATGCTTTATAAAATAGTATAGAAGGATAGATATGAAGATATGAAAATACGAACATGTTTGGTCTGGTATATATGTCAATTTTGCACATAATTTGTTTTATTTTAGGGAAACTTAAAATGGATAATAAAAAAAAGACACATGAAGATATAGACATATGAAGATGATCTGTAAGAGCACAAGGCAAGAGGTTTATAGAGAAGGGTGATATGCAGGTGATGTGTGATCACCAAGCGTATAAACTTCCTCATTGAACACACTAGTTTATATGAGAATGTTTAAAAGTGGTATATAGGCTAATTAGTTTGGAGTTTTGTAGTTGTGTTTAAGATGTTGCAATTTGTATTAGAATGTCTGCTTAAAGATGGCTGCTCAAGCACAAGAAGAATTTATAGCCTTTGATCTAAGCAATTATGTGTCAACCAGGTTCATCTATGTAAATAAGTTTCAACTAAACAATATTTTATAGTCAATTATTTTTGTGAGTATTGAAAATATAAGGTGGGCACATATTTTTTATAATCTATAGTTAGAGGTTATAGTTCTTATTTTTCTTAACGCGACAGGGGACAGTAGCGTTGGTATGGTTTCTCTATGATTGTTGTGATTGCGTATTGGTAAAATTGCAATAATGCATACAAGGTTTGTCGTAAGTTGCCCTTCAACACCACTAATTTAGTTTCAACAAACATCGTTGATAAGAAGTCCAAGGCTTTAAATTCGTAGCTGAAGGACTTAATTTAGCTTACAACTCTGACAAGACTTTTAAGCCACTGACACCTTTATGTTACGAAAATGAATAAACTTTTTTATCGATCACGAAACTTAATCGTTATTCATCTCCTTAATATCCATTCCTTCAGTCATCGCCCCTTCTTCTCTTTGGGTTTCCTCTTGTTCTTATTCTCTTTCTTTAATTCACGGTGGTTTTTATCAAATTCAATACCTTCCCGAAGTACGTCTCACCAAATTTCTAATATTCTGTTAATAGTGGTTTCAAATCCTTTTCTAGTATTCTTGATGATATTATCCATTTACTAGCAATTCATATTTAATCAAATTAGTTTTAATACTCGTGCACGCACGCGGTTTAAACATTAAATTTTAATTAAATATTAATTTTGCAAGTGTTGTTATTTTTTCGTATTTGCACATTAAAAGTCTTGTTTATCATTATTTCAGTAATTGTAAATGCGAGTTTCTTTTAATTTAAACGATTATAACGGTTATAATAAATATTTCATACCATAGTAAACAAAGAATGTTAATCCTCATGTTTGTCAATTACATTGTTGTGTGTTAATAATAATTTTGTCATATTTAATATTAAATCCCGTGTACGCATGTGATAAACTTATAAAATGGAATAACAATGAGTCCTTATTGAATGCATATAGTAAAAATAAATATTTTTTTCCAGATATACTTACTTAAACTCGTAAAGAAGAAAAACATGAGTTGTTCGTATATGTACAACATCGTCTATTTATTTTTATACACAATAACTCGTGCTTTCATTTTGATATTAATAATTGTGTGCATGTATATGTTGTATTTTTAAAACAACACATATGTTGTATTTTTAAAATATAAAGTTTAGGGGCACAAAGTCTAAGGGTTGTTTGGTTCATTGTAATTGTAATATGAGTACATTCTAATCGTGTTTGGTTAAAGGTTGTAATTCAGATTACATTACGATGAGTGTTTGGTTTGCGATGTAATAGTAATTCAGCCAATACAATTACATCAAGTGAGAGAATTTAGAATATTTATATTTTAAAACATCAGTATTTATAAATTATTATTATTATTATTATATTAGTATTATCATTTATTAATTATTATTATTATTATTATTTATTAATAATATTTTATTATTATTTTTATTATTAATTATTAATATTATTATTTTAATTGTTATTATATTAATTTTTTACTTTTAGTAATAAAAATTAAGTTACATTACGTTGCGAGTCAACCAAACACATCGACAAATTTCATCAACTACAACTACAACACATTACAATTCCACAATCCTTGTTCTATCCTCATACCTTTTCCACCATACCATCATTTCGACCAATACTCCCACCATCACAAATCTTTGTCCCACTCGTTCAATCCTTATGGGTTGAAGGACCTTCATTCATTCCTCAACCACAAGAACACACTTGCCCCTATTGTCAATGTACCCAAACCATTGTGCATGAAGCCCGGGACGAAATGCGATTCATGCTAAACCACATTTTTGACCATCTCATCCACCTAGCCAACCAAAAACCATGAAATAGTGATTACAAGTTCAAACGATTTTAGGTTTTTGAGAAAAATAGATTAGTTAGTTAAAAACTAGATCATGATTTTAGTCTTGGTTGTTATAAACAATGTATTTTACTTCATGATTATTATGTTTTGTGATCATTAATGAAAAATTAGTCGTGTGCTTGATTAAGCACTTTCTTGTTAATGATCTTTGTTAAATTGTGATCCAATGCCTGACCAAGTGATTGATTTGCTGTTTGTTTTGGTTTGCTTGAGTTATTCTTTGAATAATTGCTTCCCGCCAAAAATAAGTTAAGCTGGCTGCTGATTCAGGATAGCTGGTTTCATTCCATCAGGAAGGCCGGTTCCATCTAGCAAAGGAACCGGCGGAACCGGCTGCACATGATTCAGTTCACATTTTCCATTATTAACTCATGAAATTTTTAGGAATATCCTCGACTATTCTTGCAGGTTGTTCCCCGATCCAGGGGGAGCTTATGACTTGATATTGAGTCATTTTGCTAATATTTTTTTGTAGCATTCAAAATCCATTTGGATTCCTTGACGTCCTCTTTTAGGGGGAGTATTTCGTCAAGGGGAGCATAGCATTTGATTCGTCTAGAATAATCATTTGACCCGACTTTCGTCGGTTCTTCGCATATTTATTCTTTATTATCATTACATTTTTATGTTAGTTTTTCTTCGACGCTCTTTTTGTTTCGACAAAAAGGGGGAGAAGGAAGTAAAAACTCCAATTTAAAACTTATAAATTTTAAAGTTTACTTCCAATAAGTTTATATTTTGTCATCAACAAAAATGAGGAGATTGTTAATACAAATAAGCCGTAAAAACGTTTATTTATATTTTACGATCTATCCGTGTGTTGTCAATGACAATCATAAAATCATCGAAAGTAGATAATAAAGTTTATTTGTTTTAAATCAATAGTTTTTCTAACTCGATTATTAACACTCACCATTTATCATACTCATCATATCATACTCATCCATCGTTCGCATCATAACCCCTTATTATTTCACATTTCCTAAAACTATACTTTTCTTATTAAAATGTGTATGATGTATTTCTCTACAAGTTAACTTGGTTACTTTGTTTAAGATATATCTTTACTTTTTCAAACAAAGTAAAACATAGAATACACAAGTTTTTCTACAAACCATATACCACATTGAATCCTACATTATTCATATAATGCATAAATCATTCTTAATTTTTTTTAGTTCTTTAAGTCATGAATATATTTACATCATAGGTGATATCATCATACAAGATCACACAAAATATTCTAAGATTTGATAATCTAAATTCGGATTTTGTGTCAGACAGCTGGTTCCATCATTTTTACCTGGCCGGTTCCCTTTGATAAAAGGAACCGCCAGAACCAGCGAACAGTAAGTGTCGGTTCTATTAAGTTATACTGGCCGGTTCCTTTTTGCATATGGAACCGGTGGAACCGGGCTACAGTATTAGTTTTTTGCCTATAAATACCAAGCCATTTGTCTTGTTTTCAAATACATTCTTACACACATTTCATTTTGCATTCATCTAACCTCTGATCTCATATCATGTTTCATATCACTTTAGAGTTTTGGTTGTTTTCTTAATAGGAGAAGATATACCGAGCTTGCATACGAGATCAAGCTTCAAGGCTCACTTGACGCAAGCATCTCCCATCACATGAAGATCTAATTACTTATCTTGGAGCATCATTTCATATATCATACTGATTCAAATCAAGTCTTATAATATGTCGAGGGTGTTTTAGCAAAGTACTAATGGCTTAGTAAGTGGTATTTCGGGTGTGTATAGTAAAGATGGTTCTACCTATGTTAGAACTTGGTATTTAGCTTAGTACCAAATAAAGGGTAAGCTTTGTAGGGTTGGTCCTTCAACATTAGGACGTGGTATTTAAAAACTAAAAAATAATTTTCTTTCAGATATAGTTATCACTCTAGATCTATTTCCCCATGTCTTTTGTTCCTTAAAGAAGCTTGGTGGATCATTAAAAATGATCACGGATTCTTGACGACATCTTCGAAATTCTGTTACCTCTAGAAGTCGCATATTAAAAAGGTGCATTTTAATTTTTTCAATATATAGTTTGTTATATAAGTATTTTAGTTAAATTGGATAGCCCAATTTCAAAATCTCAGTTGGGCTTAAATTTAGATTTAGGCTTGTCTGATCGGTTCCCTCCGGTTCCATTGATAAATGGAATCGACCAGCATTAGCTGAGGGAACCGGGCCAGCACAATAATATCTTTCAACTCTACATTGGCCCGAAGCTCAATTATTGCTCTAGAAAAACTTGACCAACCCCATGATTGCATGCACATGTCAGACATATATGAGTCGAGCATCAATGGAGTACCAAGTATAGTAGCAATGACACTCAAACGATCCTCGCTAAACTCTGTCATAGGTACACCACGAAGTTTAACACAAACCGGAACATTACCAACATCTTCTTTTAATAAGTTCACATCCAGATTCTACTTTTTTAGAATAAGTAGATTATTGCGAATAAAACAAAGACCCTTCTCAAGCAATGCATCCAAACCATCCTCAGAGCTAAATTGGAAGAAAAATAACATGTTAGACGAATTAAACATAGATTTAACGGGTCCATATTTACTCCAAGTATTCCTAACATTATTAGCAACAATGAGGTAAGCCACCCGCTTTCTCAAGAAGAAACCATGATCCATTTGCTAGTAGCTCGAATATACTCCAACGGGACTGTCAAATCAGCCCTATTTCTCACTGGTGTAATTAAAGTGCGGAGATTAACACTTTTCCTATACCCAAACTCTCTAATGTAGACGTTACATTAGTTGTGCCCGAACCAGAATCCATAACATCATTAACCGTATTAACCTCATTGACATAATTATATGCCTTAGCTGAATCATCAGCCGTAATTTGCTTCTCCTTTACACCAGTGCCTCTCCCTCTCTCTTTTGGACTCAAGAAACCTTCTCCATAATCAATTCATAAAGTACTAGTAAAATTCAAGCCAAAATAATCCAATGAAACCAACATGAACACCAATCAATACCGGTTACACACTACTCCCCTATCAGTAGATACACACGATTCCAATTAGACTAAACCAATCAGATTTAAGTAGCTTGAAACCCTAATCCAACTATAATGAAAAAACCCAAAACACATAAACTTGAGCGTGTTTTTGAAAACCTAAACCAATAACGATTTGAACTAGGTTAGATCAAACCAAATCTTAATCAAACACAAGAACAGAATCGTTGATTAGACTAGCATTTAAACAAGAACACATCTTTGAAGAAGGTTTAAAGGTTGTCTGAATTATGTAAGTATATGCTTTTATTAGATACTATTTTGGTTTGTAAGCATCAATTCGTTCTCTAACATCATGTTTAACGTTCTTATCGGATCCGTTCTACCTATTAGTATTTAAATTGGTGGCTAAAGCCGATCCTACATGAACGTTGAAAATGAAGTTAAAAAAGAAAATGATGCAAACATGTCCAAAAAACAAGGTAATGCCAATTAGATTTCGAGGGGAGCCTAAAAGTAAAAATGGAGTCAAAATGGGGTTTACGGCATTTTTTGCTTACTTATTGTATATTTGTTTTAAATAATCTTAAATGCTTTTAGGAGAGAGATCTTCAATGTGGAGTTTATGGTTTGGAAGATGATGAACTCCCTTCTAAATACTACAAGGAATTTCTTTACAACCTTTATGTTGAGAACAAAAGTTTGAAGTTAAGTTTAAGGAAGATGGGACACTTGGAAGATTCAAACTCTAAATCAATATGTTATGAAACAATTATGGTTGTCATGGTTAGCTTGTTTATAATTGTTTTCTGTGTAATTCCAAGTTCTATAATGAATTAAGAAGGTTTGTCTAATACATACAACATACAATATGTGTATACGCATAATTATTTACGTAAAGTGTAGTTAATTACTTACGTGTTTGGCAGCAACAATTTCGTTGATACAAGCCCTGATTTTTTCGTGTGTGTGAAGGCTTGGATACTGGTCAGGATTACCATATGTACGTACTTTTTGCTATTAAGACATGAAACAAATATATCATAACAATCAAGCGTTTCTGTATATAAATACTAACCATATTTAAATGAAACTTTTACTATTTTTAGAGGTCATTTAGCCTCTATAATCATGCACATTGTATTAGTTATTGCCTTCAATCCTTTCTTTTTATGTTTTAGGTATTTGAGAAAGCATTTTCCGAAAACGTACAAGATTTGGACTTATTTGGATGAAGAACCGAAGAAAATACAAAGTTTGAGGATTGTGACCGGCATGGCTCACATCGTCACCAGAAGTGCCTAGAAAGTGATTTTTGGAGATGTTTGTGATGGGTCAGTGGGCTGAGATGGCCTTAACTTATGTCCCTTATAGAAACTTAACTTAGCCTTAAAGGTTGCAAGTAGGGTTATCAACAAGGCAATAATGTGTAGTTCCAAGCAATACGTGTTGTCATTATCAAAGTATGAGGCGTCGCGACACACTATAGTTTTCAATGGGATTGGCATTAGATGTTGATAGAGATAGATTTGTTGGCTACATAGATACATTTGTGACTAAATAAAAAACATAAAAAGGTCGACTTCTAATGGTATAAAGTAGGATATATAACCGTTTAACATGAAAGAAAAAGAGAAAAAAAATAAGCACCGAATTTGATGTAACTATTTTAGTAGCTATGTGAAAGAATCTTGAAAAATTTACGAAAATTGGTTTTGACTTTCTAATTCCTATCGATATACAAGTATACGGTTGGTGTGAAAAAGATCAACGTTGGCACCTATGTTTTATAAGAGAACATTTGATATTAAGATATATGAATGAGTCATGTATCCACATATACATATTAGCAGTTGGTTTCTCTCACGTTTTTTTTAATAGTTTCAGATTATTTTGCTTAGGGTTTTAAATGAACCGCACAATTAGTGAACATTTCTTAAATCGTTTGGTAAAAAAATCATTTATTTATTAAATGAAAAAACATAGACAATATTACTATCGTTCTATTATTAACTCAACAAACATGGATAAAAGTCTTGTCTGTTAATTAATGTTCGTAAACATCCTGTTATGCATTCGTTGACATTCATTTAAGTTCATGTATTTATTATGTTCGATATATCGAATTTTTAATTATAATTTTAAAATTGGTTTACTTAAACAAAACAATATTTATAAAACATGATATTATGTTTACTTCTCTAAGTTCATATATGTTCATTTATCAATGGGAAATTGATCTATGGATTTGTGTGAGAAACGGTTATCGTTTCAATTCTGTTATGGATCGAAAAAGAGATTTGTGTGGTTGTGCGAAAATGTATAATGTGTAATTATCTATAAATTTCACTTTTTAAGAAATAAAAGATAAAAAGCGGTGTATCATATGTTCTGTTCCTGTATACTCCTCAGGGTTTTAAAGGGCTAACGTCAAAATACTAACATACTTTTTTAATTATTCACTTTGGTAATTACCAGTTTTAATAATTTGGAATTATGAGTTTTGATGAATCAAGTTAATAAAATAATGAGAATGATGTTGTGTGGTTTAAGTTGTGGGTAACTATTTACACTTTTATTTGTTTACTTAATGTGTGTGGTTGCCCTTGGTTGAAACAGAGTCTTCACAAATTTAATCCGAAATAATTAAATCTAATAGTAAGCGACATAATAAAATGACTAAACAAGTAATTTAACATGCAAAACTCTTTTACAAAACTTAAGTAACGGAATAAAATGGAGTGAATTTGACCGTAATTGTATGTGTAAATAAAATTTGAGTTGTTAACGACGTTTAATTATTATCACAAGAGAAATGTTAAAATCTCCAACTTATCTTTTGTTTTATCATTCTATGTTGATTTAGAACCCAAGTCGTCATATTTTTTTCTTTTAATATTCTATCGACCCTATCCTCCTCACGTGACAAGAAACAGACATGCCTTCTATTTCCTAGATGGAAAAAAAAATTTTCTTTTAATATTCTTTTAATACTTAGGGGGTGTTTTTTTTTTCTTAATTTCCTAGATGGAAAATTTTTTAATGCAGCCAGGAATAAGATTGTTTTTTTTTGCTTAATATGAAAGTAAATCCCAGTTCTAAAAGGTCTATAAAAGAAGGTTGTTTCCATCCAGGATCATGTATCACATATTTACCCACACATATTTCTTTTATTATTTCTTCTCCTAACATAACTCACTTGTTTTTAACATTTTCGTCTCTACCACACCTACTTCCCATGGCAACTAACATACCACTCTAATCCGCCGCCTTACTCCTCATGTTAACCATTTAATTTTCGTCTCTACTCTTTTGATCCCTTCAACATATTTTTTTATGTCGACTTCATTACCTCATCTTTGTATATATATAAAACTACATAAAAGTTACAGGTTTTTTCTCTTTAAATTCCCTATTTAGATGGACTTGTCTTAAGTTTTTGGAAATATCTAGTAATTGAAGTTTGATTATGTATCATTTATACTTGATTTTTGATTCTTTTGGTTTCCAATACGAGATCATTGCTCTATCAGTAATTTTAAAAACAAAGGTAAATCAGTCATATAGATTTTTGAGATTCTCATTCAGGATGAAAAAGAAACAGGATATTTTCAGACAGGATTATTTCAAGACAGGATTATTAATCTAGACATGAACTATTTCCAGACAGGAAAAAAAAGAAACAACCCCTTAGTCAAACATGTTATATATAGACATTCTCGTTATGGCATTAAGATCCTACGGTTTTGTACGTGTAATTCCATGACCATATTTTAAATATCCTTTTTTTTAACTTTTGTGGGGTTACTTATTTCAAAAGTCTTGCTCAAATGTGTTATTATAGTGTTTAGTTTCTTTTGAAGTTTCTTGTAAAATTGTTGTTTCCCTTGTATTTTGTTTTGATTTTAACAAAATCTGAATCTCTTCTCTGAGAAAATACAATGACAATTTAAAGATGGTTTTGATTTATTACTAGAACCTTATAATAAATTTTTTGCATATATAAGCAAATGACATTTTAATTTACTCACTGTATTGTGTTATGAGACATAATAACTCTTCAAATGTTTCTATTGCATATAAAAACGTTATTAACCATTCATAAATAAATAATTATAATTATGCGTTTTTTTCTCCCTAAGTAGAGAAAAACTCTTTCGTTTTACATGGCCGCCACCTACTCATTTATAATTAGTTGGTGTGCCTGTGTTATCGTCTAATTATTGGCTGATGTTTTGAGGTTTTTGTGCACTGGTGATCTGCTGAAATCTTAATAGATTTGCTGTAACGATCTAGAGTTTTAGCGATTTGCTTTAACGGCTGGTTCATAACCCTAATATTTAGGGTTAGGGATTTGGTTCTACACTGGGTTCTTATCTGTTATCATTATTCTTCTGGTGTTGGATATGTTTATCTGTATTCTTGTATTGTTAATGTTGGTTCGTTATGCATGGTGGCTGGTTATGGGATCACCAACATGAATATGCGAGATGGTTGTGGGTGGCTAGGGTTTGCTGGTCATTGAGGGCTTTGATGTTTCGATGTGTGATTACTACTTGGTTTAAATCAGGTGGTTGGCTGATTATGGGGTGTAGAGTTGCTGATCGGTGTTGTTGTTCATGTGCATACTTCTAACTTCAACCTATGGTGGTCCTCTTCGGTCCAATTGGGCATTAATGGTCGCATACCAAATGCATATCCATTTATATCAAATACAAAAACAAATATCAAACGCATATCCATTATATATCAGACGCATATCCATTAAACGGTTATATCAAACGCATATCCATTATACAAAAACAAATACCAAACGCATATCCAACAAATTATTTATTTGAATACCCTAAAAATCTCACTTCAACACTTTCCAACTTTTGATTGTGATATCTTCGTTGATTATGGGGCTTCACCGGCACAACTTAGCCATAGGTCTGCGGATCAGGCCCAATCTGATACCATGTTAGACATTGAAAACCCCCTCGATGTATATTAATAATGACCATTATTCATAATAGTGGAAACCCTAATAATACCCTAAACTCACAAACCGGGCGTGGGCCTATTTATCCACTAATAATATTCTAATGACAATCTAAATTAAAAATGTTCTTGTTCTATTCCAACTCCTCCAAACTTTAATCAGATACAACTCGAATTTTGATTTACTCGAGAAGGGTTACGTTTAAACTCTTTCCATGGATATAATTAACAGATTTGTGTCTTATTTTTTGAGCATTTAAATGGATTATAAGAGCCTAGCCTTCCATTTTCACGAATAGTTTATTAAGAGAACTTCTCGATGATGTTAAGAGATTCAAATAAAATGATTAAGTTTATCCAAACATTTGTTTAATTACGATCGGAGTCATAATAAACTAGGGCACAATTGGCTATATCAGATTAAGCTTCTCGAAACCTTAACGCATCAACCCACACTTTAACCCATTGGCAGAGTTTTACATATTCATATTTTCATTGATTTTAAATGAAATTAATAAACACCAACACGTACGATATACATAAGACAAATAGTTTATAAGTACGATACTATGTATTCATGAAAGTTAACAAAATATAACACGGAACCGACTTTGTGAAAATAAGCGTAGAAATGTAGGACATGCACACCAAAATATGAAAACGAAGAGTCCAAAAGCTAACAATCAACCAGAGGCGCATAGTTTGCGACCTTTACGGTTTGTAAAGCCGGACTAACATGTTCTTCTTTTCACTTAGGAGGCTAGTTTTTCACGACAGCTTTTTCTGTAGTCTTGGATATAATACTGAGTATAGTTGATTTCTCCACCTTTATCACCACTCCCAATGCATCTTTAGTATTCTATTAGATGAATAAAAAGAAGTTTGAGAAAGTAAAATAAAAAAACTACTCAAATATAAAAACTCAATATTAAATATGCATTTAAGAAAATCTAACTTATAAAGACTCAAAGTTGTTTCTCAAATAATCCTATGGAAATGGGTTAATTTGTTAGTAATATTTATTAATTACTCACTTTATAGCTTAGCGCTGTTTATCCTTATTTTCAAGCGTTAAAATTTGAAGGGTTTTCGCACTCCCAAGTCATTGTACTATTACAAAATGTTCGTATAAGTCATTCTACTAATCTTTTGTTTATTTAAGTCACTGAACTAGTAAAATCATTTATTGTGATCACTTACTGAAATTTCTGATTAAAATATGATATGTGGCTTTTATTTATCTATGTGGCAATACATACAAAATCAAATTATTAGAGAAACACTTAAATTGATTTTTTTCATGTATTCTAGACTCTAGTCTTAGTGATAAAAAAGAAACGAAAACAAATAGAAAAGAATGGTAGATATAATTCATGTAGTAATTTAGCTAATAAATATGATGCAAAAGGATATTAAAAAAATTGTCACAGTAGCTGCTCCAAACACAAGTTACAGCATATGCAAATCCAAATTCAACTTACAGTAGCAACAAATTAAATCCAAATCCATTACAGTAGCAACAAAAAAATCCAACAAATATTACAACAAACCAAATTCAATCATGCTTCAACATTCTTCTCTTTTCCTTGAGTTTGTTCTCCCTTTTGTTTGTCTAACCCCTCTTGAATTTCTAGAAAAACATAACAAACGATGAAACGAATTACAAATCTATAATCACAATAAAAAACTATGTATGAGTTATCGAGTTTACCTTTAGCAAGCTCGTCGTCTTTCATCAAATCTTCCAACGTATCCATAGTGATGTTTCTACTTGATGTACGAATCCAATCTTGCGTGCATACCAAAGCCTCTACAATGTTTGGCGCTAAAGAATTCCTATACGGGTCCAAAACGCGACCGCTCGCGCTAAAGGCAGATTCGGAAGCAACGGTGGATACTTGGATGCACAAGATATCTAAAACAATGACAGTAGCAAGATATCTAAAACAAAGACACCAAGATATCATAACAAAGTTTGTTATAACAGTAGCAAAAAAAATGACAGTATGTAATTATGTATTATGACAGTAACAAAGACACCAAGTAGCAGTTAGTTTGTATGCCAATTTTGTTTACTTTGTTATGACAGTAGCAAAAAAAAGACAACAAGTAGCCAATTTTGTTTACTTTGTTATGACAGTAGCAAAAAAAAAGACACCAACTAGCAAAAAAAAAATTCTTATTACCTTTCGCCATCCTTGATACGATTGGAAATCGTGGACTATTTATCTTCCACCAAGTAAGTATGTCGAAGTCTTCGTCATCCTCTAGCTCTAGACGCGGTTCTTTAAGATATTTTTTCAACTCGTCTTCACACCCGCTCAACTTATTTCCAACTTTATCTTTAAACGAATTTATGAAAGCATTGCCACGACGACTTCTTGAGCTAGTACTTTTATTAGACATTGATCTCGGTAAGTCGCTTGATGTGCTTGTGCCATATTTTTCTTTGTATATGGCAAACAATAATCCCATAGCCTTCTCAACCTTCTCAACAAATTTGGCACATAATTCGTCGGGGGTTAAAAATTGAAATGGCGTCTCTTGGACTATCTTCCCTCATCTGTCTACTCCATTGCATACAACCATTTTCTATCAAATGCTTTGAAACCCATAGCAATTATTCCGACTTCATCGTGGGATCTAAAATAACGGCAAAGTACATGTAATGGTTGATTTTTTTGTAATCACCCCAATATTTGTCATACTTTTTTCTCATGTCTACAATCATGTCCTTAAAATGAGCATTTGCTTGCCACTCACGAAGATGCTTATCAATATCAAGTACCTCTCCAAACCACAAATGAGCAACGGGACTTGATACGTTTGACACAAGTTCGGTTGTTCCCTTAAATTTCTCCAAAAATTAAACTACCTTTCTACACTTCTCAAAATCAGCCCGCTTAGGTGTTTCCTCAAGGTCTCGAGCAAAACAAGAGTTATTAAAATCATAATCAAAAAAAGCATCTTTTAACTCAATGGCGGTTTTCAACATATCATGTGTTGAATTCCATCGTGTAGGGCATTCGGAAATCAAAAACTTATTTGATACGGGTAGATTTTCAACACTTCTTTAAAGGTAGTACTCTTTCTGGCTCGGAATGTTTTATGTATTCCACAGCCAAGGCTATGGTATCTACTTCCTTTTTGTACGTTTTTAAACCATCTTTGACAATTAGGTTTAAAATATGAGCCATACATCTTATGTGAAAATGTTTACCATTATCATACTTAGTTGGTAAATTCTCTACCAAGTATTCAAGAGCTTTGTCATTTGAAGCAATGTTATCAACCGTCACGGTCATAACATTCTTTATACCCCATCCGGTTATACATTCCAAAAGTGCCCTACCAATATCCACCCCTCTATGACTATGAATTGAGGTCTAAAATTGATTATTCTTTTGTGCAATTAGCCCATCCTCATTATTAAAAGTGTGCGGTTAAAACCATAAAGTTTTTTTTTTTTTTTTTTTTTTTTTTAATTCTTTTACAACTAGAAGTCCACGTATCGGTGGTTAAATGGACCGTGGTGGAATCCTTGCTTAAGAAATTGAATAGGCTCTTCCTCTCTTCTAGATAAAACTTAGAAACATCCCTAACAATTTTAAAGCGGGAGGGCATATTAAATCTAGGTTGCATGTCCGAGGAGAACTTAATGAACGCCGGGTGTTCTACAAACTTAAAAGGAAGCTCGGCAAGAACAATTAACCTAATCAACGACTCTTTAATCACTTTTTCATCATACTTCCATGTTTCTAAAGTCCCACTACTAGTGCCACCCTCATCCTTCTCACCAATCGATTTCTTAAATGCTAGCTTTTTTTGTTTCTTAAGTTTCTCAACATCGGGGTTAGATTCACAATTAGGGTAATGATTGTTCAAGTGTCGCGTACCATGTCTTTGGGAGTCGGCTTTGAAAACCGCTGGACACCATTTGCAGTATGCCATCTTAATAAGTACCCCATCTTCATCATTTTCAAACTTTTGATCAAAGTATTTCCAACATTCGGCTTTCGGTTTCCTTGTTGGGGCTTTTCTTTTGCGTTTCTTATCTTCATTGCCAATAGTCTCCACGTCTATGGTAAGTACAATGACTCGGATATAAGAAAAATTAGTAGAGTGACTTATATGAACATTTTGGAATAGTACAATGACTTGAGGGTGTAAAAACCCAAATTTGAACTCTTTAGTTACAATCATTTCTCCTCACATGTTCACACTTTAACAGTTATTTTTATGTTTGCCAAAACCAAATATATAATATAACGATAATAATAGTATATGTAGATAAAATTAACACATCATTCAATTCGTTAAACCATAAGAACATATATAGTGTACCTGAAAGAAACGATCTGGTGGGTTGGAGCAAGTCCTTCCCCTAGGAAAACAAAAGATCCCACCTCGACAGTTGAACCCTCCTTGTCAACATGTCTGTCAACCATCACAATTTATGGTTCCGCCACCACACTGAGCATTGTTAACCGCTATTGACGTAACAAAGATGACCAAATGAAGAAGAGTGAGTATGGAATTCGTGGCACCTATAATATTGCTAGTGAGGATGAATATTGAGATATTTGATACTTCAATTTATAGAAGTTTGAATGTCCAACTAACCATTGGCTTGATTGGCGAATAATATTGTAATATTATCTTTAATAGTAGAACTACCAATTAATTACGTATTGCATGAAACGATCTTCAATATCATTATCAATGCGTCAATATCTTGCATGGTGTGCGGTATCGGGTCGGTCCGGGCTAATCGGTTTCGGTCGGGCTAATCGGTTTCGGTCGGTTTTGCTCAGCCCTAGTCACCGAGATACACCAAGTTATTTTGTGTATATCTGAGTTAAAGATTCGTATTTTTTGAATAACTTGAACAAAGAGAACTTCGTTAAATTTTTTGATTACGTTTTAGTTTAATCATCACTTAATATATATATATATATATATATATATATATATATATAGGGTGAGGTTCTTTTCAGAACCAAATAAATGTACAGAACTGCGAGAACCAACATCCACCAATTAGATTTTTTTAAATAATTATCTTTTTAATTTAATTCAAAAGGGTATACAGGTAAAATTACACTTTGAATTTTTTTAATTTTTGTTTTTTTCCTAAATTTTGGGAAAAAAATTTAAAATAATTTTTTTTATGCAATTATAATTTTGAAAAGGTAAGATGCATATGTGTCTTATTTTCAGATAAAGTAATTTTATATATGTTTTTAAGTGTTTTAATTTATCTCCCATAGAGTGTAATCAATGCACTGTAGGTAGTGCTCCATCTTTATCTTCCATAGATCATACTCACCAGGTTGGAGTATGAGTAGCTTGATGGTTTGAGTAGTTTGAGAATCCATAGCCTCTTAAAAAAGTAGATCTTGTGTGTAGTAAAGTTTCTTCTTATTCAAAGCTTCTCACAAGCTCTGATACCACTTGTTGATCCCACTTGTATGGATCTTAAATTCCCTAGCTTATGTAAGGTTTAGTTATGCAGGATAAATCCAACACAACTATAGTAGAAACTTTGATTGTGTATATCAAAGACTATGCGGAATCTAGTCAATGATACTAAGAAGAATTTCAATGAAACAGTAATGAACAAGATCAATAACAAAAACAGTTTACCAAACTTTCAGCCTTAATATAAAACGAACACTCTTAATAGTGTTAGGGTTACAAAACCTTAAAGCTATATTGATATCAAAACAAAACGATTTATAGATCTCTAATTCTATGCCCTAGGTCCTTCTTTTATACACCAAGGAGTCCTAGTCAGTTTACAATATATTCTTAAGTTATCATGATCTTCTAATCAAATAACTTATACGTATCTTTTACAAAAATATCTCATACTTATCTCAAAAGTATTCTTGATCTCTAATCAATCTTTATGTTTTCAGCAGTCTTAATCCTTAAGAAGTTGTAATCTTTCAACAGTTGTAACTTTGTACCAGCAGCATTAACTCTGAATAAGCAGTTGTGACTTTTGTACCAGCAACACTAACTAAGTACAAGCAGCATTAACTACTTAGAATATTTTCTTCATTCTTCATCAGTAGTACTAAGTTACACTAGCAGTACTAACTTTACTCTAGCAGTACTAAGTTTACTCTGGCTGTACTAACATTACTAGCAGTAGTAACTAGCAATACTAACTACTTAGCATATTTTTCATAAAGATTACTAACAACACTAATTTATGCTTAGCAGTACTAATACACACCTGAGCAGTCTTAACTTCCAAACAACATCAAGAAGCTTTTAATCCCAACAACCATTAACAAGAAGCAATAACCAAAGAGAAAATTAACTAAGTTTCATGCAATCATAAGAAAACACAAATTAGATTTAGCCAAGCATGTTAATTGAAAGCGAAGAACAATTAATCAAACAACACATAGACATATCAAATGATTAAAATGGGTAAACAACTTCACTTCAATTAAACATGGAGTTATGATAAGTACACAAGGGTTAAGAAACCCTAAAAATGACCTAAATGTCTGCTCCAAATCTTACTAATGATTTCCACACATAACTTAAAAAAAGAGTTGTATATATAGGCCCGCAACTCTAACGGCATCACTTGTTAATCCTGACATCATCAACCCACGAAATCCGGTTCCGTGAGGACCATTTTACAGTATAAATAATGTACCTGTGATCAGGTAGATTCATTATAAGAACCTCCTTGACAGGGTTTCCAGCTCAAAGTGTTAGATCATCTAACGCAGATGCATTAGATTTACTGTACTTGCTAGTATCTCTTTACCGGACACCTCAAAGAAGGCTACCTCACTAATAGTATTGCTACTAATAGAACGGTAAGAGTGAATCAGTGAGTTACTATCTCACCGATTAAAGATAAAATTGATTTGAAAATCAATCGATGTGTCACTAGTAAAAGTGATTTTTGTAACACATCAAGAGTTTTAAGCTTTTATCAAAATTCATCCTCCGTCAATTCATCATCTGGACTGAATCGATGCCCAGTGTCACAAGTTTGATCCATTAAGGATCTCACAAGTCACCTACCTAGAGCTTGTTTGATGTTGGCTCTAGCAGAATTTCCCTCTTCACTGTAAATACTTTTGTATCACTCGGATGTTCTGGCAATATCACAAGGATAATGCGTAGGACTCTTAAGATAATCCTTGTTTTCACAGTGTGTGAAAGATAAGTATATTGGAATAGTGTCCTAACGAGATTTATTGATGATCTCTAGGTTCTAGACTCAATAGTGAGTTTTGATTTAAGAGAGCGGAGGCTGGAGCAGACTGCCAGCTTTTCAATACCGACGAACTCGGAGTGAGAGAGTCAGTAGATTACGTGTTAAGTTTCCGTGACAATTGAAACAGAAATCTTTTGAGAGATTCTGAGTGGCTAGGGAGGGTTGTGCAGCGTATCACTGGGTCCATGATACTTGTCTTCAATGTCAATAATCAACCAAGTGATTCTGACAGCATATGTATTGACCCGGTTTCTGCCTAATGTTAAAGGAGGGCTGCTTTCTTTTCACCCTTTATCTTAACATTTCTTTTTCATTCTTCAACCCCTTCAGTGCTTACCGAGACTTCATTGCTAGTGCCTTGTTGGGTATGTTCCAGTACTAGCTCCATCTCAGTCCGCACTATTCCCTTATTCACATTACTCCTTTTGTAATCATACCTAAGGACTTCTACACTAACTAGTGAATTGTCCCTGGGTAGATCCCTCCGGCTCTGGCGGGATCGTGGGAACTCATACCTAACCTTACCATCCTTATAACTCCGATAAAGTAATTACAGGGTCGGTCTTTGGTATTTCCACAGTTGTCATCATACACCATTCGCTCCCCCTTAATATGTGCATCGATATTCGAAATAGTTTAGCACATATGGGAGAGCATATTAATGAGTCCAAAAGATCACATTTCTTTCAGATTTTCATACTAAAATCACATTCTCTCCCCCGATCAAAAATTTCAAACCCGTTGAGATTTTTAGATCTCAATGGATTTAAGTTAGGAAAATTTTGGAGAAAATGTGTCTGATTAATGTAAGCCGATAATGGAACATAAGCAGGCTCCCCCTCAAATAGTGAGGAACCTAGTTCGTGTCAGTATTGATGAGTTTGTTCTAATGGTTTCAAAATTTGACACAAACTCAGAAAAATATGTATACTGACACGAGACACATCATAATTACTACTACTTAATGTACAAGTTTACAATATATACCACACAAGAAGTACTAGAAGCTACAGAGAAGATGTCATCATTCGGTTCTCCATAGAAGTCTGTAGTCTCCTTCTCGTATTCTTCCACCAACAAAGCTTTCCAAGTTCCGAAAGATTCTCCTGAGCTTTAGCCGCTTCTGAATGGCAAACATGAACTGCTTGCACTTGATCACATCATTCGTGGTCCAGAACCTGGTATTCAGCCCCGGATTGTTCTTGTTAACCTTGAATTCCTTTACCCGATAGTCCAAAGCTTCATCTATTTGTTGTAGAGTCCCGTCACTAAACTTATGGATTTTGTTGAAGCGCATGAGCATCTGCATACCATACTTGTCTCTGAACAGTACGGCTCTTGGAGAGTCAAGAATCTTGTAGTCGTGCATGAACTCGAGACCTGTAGCTTCCCAGCGAGGTTTGGTGAGGTTCAGCTGAGTCTGGTAACTCTCGATGCCGAGCTGGAAGTCTTCTACCCTTTTTCTGATAACCAGATTCCTGATCCATAAGTTGACAGCAGTAGAGAGAATCTTCTTGTCCCTTGGCGGTAGGTGGTTCAGGTGACCTTGAAGATTCAACAAGTACAAGTCTTCAAAGTCACTCGGGTACAGATCCTTGAAGTCATTTTCAGCAATAGTATATTCCTGATTATCTATTTTTCAAAGGATTATCTTTTTCATGTAATCGTACCCGTAAATCGAAAAGACTTCAATCCTGACGACACTTAGGATTCTCATGTGAGTCCTGACAATAGCTCTTCGGTTGGTGTCTGCTGAGTGTCGGTCGATGTAGAATTTCTGTCTCTTGAACCACCAGTGGGAGATACCATATGTTGCTGAAATGTCATACATGCACTCTTCTTCGATCCACATCTGATCTGGTACCATCTGTTCTAACCCGGCATCAGGATAATGAGCAGCTTTTATCTTTGTGATTGACAACGCAAGTCTGTCACCCTTGTTGCCGAATCGTAGATACTCTAAGTCTTTGTTGAAGAAGAACTCTGTCTGAATCGTGACTTGACCTGGAGGACCACCCAATGGGAGTGGTCTGCTGACATTATGCCTGAGAAGTCCGTCATCCACTTGATTGGTCAGAAGCTTGTGACATTCTTCCATTTGAAATTGGAGATGAATCACGTCAGGATGGAAGGCTTTGACAACTTCATATGCAGGACCTTCCAAGTGTTCCGTTGTGAGCTCTGTGATTCCTTGCTTCTTGCAGAACCAATCAATAAACCCCCTAATATCACCGGTCTGTGAGAGCAGAGAGTTCTCCGGTGGAGGTGCGTAGCTGGAGGCTATAACAGATGCCCAGTTGTTTATGGGGACAGGTAGACTTGATGAAGGAATGGACCAAGCAGGTTCAGGAGTCGCAGGTCTTTCTTCTTCAGAAATAGGTTTAAACCATTCCTGATTCAGATTAACTTTGGGAATGTGCCTACTGCCGATATCTTCATCATCAGACATCAGATCCTGAGCTTCAACGTCTGACTCTTCATGCATAAATACGTCTTCAGGAATAGATGAGGCAGAGGGCTCGAATCTGGAGGTTGTCGTTGTCCAGGCTGTATATGTTGTTGAAGCAGCTGTCTTGGACGAGCCTGGAGCATGTGAGCCTTGAGATGGATCCCCTTGATTGGTTGTTGTTGACGATGGTGGTGGAAGAGGATCTTGAGCGGAATCAGAGGCTCCAGTTGTACCGGAAGCCCCTGATGGACCAGACGGTGGTGGAGGAGGAGGTGGTGGAGGAGGTGACCCAGGTGGGGTTTTTGGTGAATCCTGCTTCCTCTTCATCTTTTTAGGCTTCTCAGCTTTGTCTGCATCAAATTGCTCACTTTCATCACGAAGGATAGATTTTTGTAATGCTTCATAGGCCATCTTGTGATCCTCGTGGCCCTTGTCATAATTCTCCTCAAGCATGCGTTGAAGCAGAATCTCCTTCATGTCAGAAGTTGGGAGATCCTTGAAGCGAGCACGAAGAGGGGCTCTCATTGCATACTGAACTGATGCAGTAACCGCCTCTTTCACCGTTTCGTTGATTTTTCGGTCAACCTCCTGCGTCCGCATATACTCCATTATCTGCTCTTTGATCATTCCAGACAAATCTTGAGTCTCCAATTGGTGCATCCTGTTCCCTTGCTTGTCTAACCTTTCCTCCAGGGTTTGATTTTCCTCCACTAGATCCGCTATACATCGTTCCAACTCACCAATCCGCTGAGTTATGATCGAATTTGAGACGCCTTGTTGTGGTTGAGGTGGTGGTGGTGGAAAAGTTGTGGTTGTTGTTGTTGTCGTGACCGTTGCTGTTGATGTAGGTATTGATGCTTGAACCGTTGTGGAAGCTGGTTGAGAGACGGTGAGATCAATAATTAGAGAGGTCATTAGAGGAACTGACGAGGTGTCCTGATGTATGGGAACCGTGACCATAGATTGAACTTCCACTTCAGTGTTGGTCTTTTCAGGTTCGTCTTCCTGTGACTTCTCCGCAAGGAACTGATTGGTGAAGCTAAGTTCCTTGTCGAGGTTTTGCATAGAAGACAGGGTTCCAGCTGAGCTTGCAGGTTCCTCAAGTCTCACTTCACCTTCAGTTGGGAGTTTAAGGTTCTCCTGAACATTTGGATAAGCCATGGTAGTGAATTCTTCATCCATTTGCTCTGGGTTTGGTTGAGGTGAAGTATCAGAGACCTCAAGATTCATGTGTTCAAGGTTTGGTCCAGCATGAACAACATGACTTGGTTGAATCCGCAGCAACACCAGGGTCTGATCCAGCCTGGCCTTCAACTTATTTACCAGGGTATGATCCTGCCTGGTCTTCAACTTGTTTACCAGGGTCTGATCCAGCCTGGCCTTCACGAGATGCCTCATTATCAAATTTCGTTTTGCTATCAGTTTGACCCAGTTCGACATACAGGGAAGAGGATTCTTCATGGCTCGAGGGTACAGTAGGTGCGGGAGTGCGTATCTAAAAGATGAACTGTTCAGCAGAGTTCTTTTTCTTTGGAGTCTGAAGGTTGAGTAGAACTTGGGCAACTTGTTCCTCACCGACTTTCTCTTTCCCCTTTCCCTGTACCTCTGGAAGTGGTTTATATTTTCTAGGTTCGGGTTCCCTGATTACCACTAGTAGAAGTGGACCCGAGGTGCAACATAAGCATCTTTCAAACTTTCTTCCACTGCCTTACGCATATCAGCCTCTTCATCACCAAACCTGGGTTCATCCGCAGAAACACCTTCATCTATGAACTCATCTACCAACTGAAGAGTGCTTTGTAGCTTTCTCTTCTTCGACACCTTACCAGCTTTAGAATGTTTTGCTTGAGATGGGGCTTTAGCGGCGTCCAAAACCAGCTTTCTTTTCTTCTCCTGAGGCTTAGCAGGTGTAGGTTTGGGTTTGGGTGGTTGAGATGATGTAGATTTGGAGATCTTGGAGGCTGCAGGTTTTGCCACTGGTGCGGTTTTAGGTGATTGCGGTTTTGGTTTCCTGGTTGTTTTGGGTTTTGCCCCCTTTGCTGGTTTGGTAGTCGGTGCTTCATTATCACTGACAACTTCTCCGGCGAGATACCACTGGTACTTAGCAACCTTTGCCACATATTCGGGGTAATAGGTAGCAGATCGAATGTTCTCAGATATAAGTGTATCCAGAATTACCATCCCAAACCTTACTCTTTTGGTGTTCTTGAATGAGAACTTTAGGTATCCTAAAGCAGACTCCTCATAAGGCAGGTGGAGTGGAGAACCTGGTCTTTTATGGAACTTGTGTTTACTCTGGAGTTGATTGATGATCAGCTTAGTAAAATGGACACCCAAAATCACAAGTGGATTAACTTTCTTCTTTCCCTCCGTGTGAAGATCCAGATTCACCCTGTCCTCTATGAATGAGTGGATACACTGAGTAAATTCTTCCCATATCCTTTCAGCATAATCGATGTTTGCCCTGTTGACAACACCCCACAAGATCTGCAACACTGGAGCTCTCGGTCGTTCAATTGCTGAAGTTTTTCCCATGAGGCAAAGATTGATGATAGTGGTGAGTGCCCTCCACGGCTGGTACATGTCATTTGTTACGATTCCGGATAAGGTTCCGACAACATTTGGGTAACCCATATCGTTGACAAAGGAGATTATAGTGTTAGAATTGGGTGGAGGTGTGAAATTGTTGTTGTCTTGGAGTAATTGAAGTGCTTCCCTAAGATTAGATTTAGTGAGATAGAAGCATTGTTCATCCAGCTGACAACTGTATCCTTTGTCTTTGGCAAATCGGATGGTGTCCCAGAACTGTTGGATGTAAATGGTTGGAATGGTGGAGGGAGTGGTGAAAGCTTTGAAGAAGTTGGTGTTCTTCAAGATGTCCACTGCTATCTTGAATATGGGATTTGCTTGAGTTCTTTCCACATCTAAGAAACAATTGCTTTTTCCTATTGGAACTCATTTGTTACGAGGCAAGACTTGCTCATCTGAACGAGTAGGTGGAGAATTAGCAGCAACTAGAACCTCAAGAGCATTAATATTTGCATCAGCCATTGAAACTGCACACATACAACCACGAAGACATACATACAGAAAGGTGATGTTAGATAAGAGCACACGCTCGAGGGTTAGATAGTCATAGACATAGTCCAAGATAATGAGACACAGTGATCATATTGAAGTGATAGTCAACTAAGATGCATAACACTTAAGTTAACGGATGTCAACTCATGAGAGTGGAAACAAAACTCAGTGACCAATACACAGTGAGCAACACTCAGATGACATGACAAATCGCAGCTGGGAAAACACATCCCATAAAACGCAGAGCATGCAAAAACCAAAACGCAGAGACCATTTTTTATTAGACTAATCAAAACGCAATAGCCAAAACGCAGTGCATACAAAACGCAACACCTAAAACGCAAAGAATATTTTAATAAAAAATTGACAAAACGCAAATGCAAGACGCAATAGGCAACTAGCAATCAGGCAAAACGCAACTAAGACAAAACGCATTGATCACCCGGTCGGTTCCAACCAACGACTAAGTGAATTGTAAACCACGTTTAGTTCGGATTCTGATTTGAATGAAGCAAAAAAATATTTTTGGTTAAGCTATTACAACTAAATAATGAAGCAACAGTAATGACAATTAAGCAAGTAAACAAATTTTTAATCCTAAAAAATGAAAACTAATTTCACCTAAATAAAGCAAAAATTGCCCGAAAAAATATGAAAATAAAAGCCCTAAATTTTATCCTTTTAAAAAAGTAATTAAACTAAATAAAACTTAACCCCTAATTTTTAAATTAAAACTTAATAAACTATTAAAACTTAACATAATTGACTAATCGAGCAAAAAAGACTAAGGACTAACGGCTAAAACTTTAACGGCAAGGATTAACTGAAAACAACTAAAACAGAACAATTACAGGAATGGTCCCTGAGAACTTACCCCGACAACAAACTAAGCCCAACTTAAAACTCAAATTCTAAAAGTGCTTATCACTAAAAACTTAAAAGAGCAAAGTTGTAAAGGAAGCTAGTGGGAACAAAATTAACAAAAGCACTATGGTCTGAAACTCAAAGATAAGCTCTAAAAAGAGCTTATTAATAAGCTGTTACAGAAACTAAGGGTTTGGGCTATGTTTTACTAAAACAGCGATTATGAGCTCAAATTAAGCTTAATGTGAAAAAGGAAAAGTGTTCTAGGAAGCTTATGATGTGCTTAATCTAAAAATGCAAAGAAATTTAACCTAGAAGTGCTTTTAAACTACTGAAATTAAGCATGAACTAAGCAAACTCAGAAAATAAGCAAGATAGCACTAAATCCAAATGAGCTTAAAAACTTAAAAGGCTAAACTAGACTCTAGAACTTTAGGGGCTTATAAAACTACTTATAATCTATCTAATTAAGCTAGAAAATCTAGACCCATAAGCTAAATTAACAAATTTAAATCCTAAAGTTTCTAAGTACTGTTTTTGGCTTTTTAACTTTAGACAGGCAAAAAATAAAGCTAAGAAAATAAGCTAGAAAATAAAATTTAAGACTTGTTCTATTTTAAGCTATAACTAGACTTTAAAATGCTAAAAGATAGGCCATTAAATCCTAAAATCACTCGACTAAAAGTTAAATCAGAGGCAGCAGTACTAACTAATGTTAGTACTGGTAGTGTAAATATCAGCAGTACTAACTTGAAGGTACTGCTGATGCAATTTGACTTTTAAGATCAGAATTAAACTATGAAATAAGCTAAGAAATATAAGCTAAAACTAAATTTAAGATAAGCTATAACTAAACTTAATCCTACTTGAATTCCTAGCTAAAAATTTAGCTTGCGTACTAACTTATGGTTTAGTATCTGGTAGTGTAAAGGTGCAGCAGTACTAACTGATGTTAGTACTGCTAGTGTAAAATTTGAGAGTGCACTAAACCAAACACCCCTTTTAGACTATGACAGGTTTGAGAAATTTTTTTTAAGAGAAATCTAATGAACAAATACTAAATACCAGATAAAAACTAGCTTAAAACAAACTTAGCAATCATGATTAAACAACTAAATAAGTAAAATTCTAAGATCTTAACTAATTAAGCTAATATTTTTGGATTTTATGAGTTTTTATGACAGAAATTAGTAACTAATGATCTATAACTATTTAAGCAAAAACAGACTAGAACATATAACTAATAAGTACAAGAAAGATAATTTAAAACACTACACAAGCAAAGAGAATAAGCAATAAACATGATCTAAACATGCAGCAATAATACCATTATATACAACTATAATTTAAAGGAAAATGAAAGAGAAACTAACAAACCTCTCGCTAAACAAGAGGAACCAAGTCCTTGGGATCTCTTCCAAGTTAAGATCCCCTTCCAAAAGCTCTAATCCAATAAGATCCATGATAGATTAAACTGATTTAAGGTTTAGGTAAGATTAATTCTGACTTCAATAAGCTCTATTTCAGCTTATAGACTGAAAGAGCTTTAAATGAGCTTATTAGCTTATTGAGACAAATTGGCTGATTAAGAGAGATTTAAGGTTGAAAATAAGAAGAGCTTATGACTAATAAAAACTGAGTTTCATTAATTGAAAACTGAATTACATTACTAGAAAAGGAGATTACAAAAACATTTAGGAAAAATTACGAAATTAAGCTAGACTAAATTTTTACTAAAAAACCTAGATAGTGTGTGTGTGAGAAGTGAGGCCTATTTATAGTGCCAAGCTGAAGCTTCCAGACCCTCTTGCCTTGCTCTCCAATCTTTTAATCCTGGCCAATCATTTCTTCAATCATTTGAGCATCAATTGTAGCCGTTTGATCAAATTGTGGACACCTGAGGATTGCCAGCGTGTCATTCCCTTGATGTGACGTTTGTGCTAGTTTTGTGAGTGTTTTAGCACAAAAACCCACATTCCATTGTGCTTCTTTCATTGATACGTGGCCTTTGATTGAGAGAAGGTTAATGAATCCCTTGATAAAGACTGATTTGTCCCTTCATTTGTGATGTAGACCTCTTGAATTGACTTAAGCACCCTCTAATTTGAGAAACCCCTTTGATTTGAGTAAAAGGTAACTTTGGGACGATGGGTGAACAGTAACTGGCTTCGCGCCCAATTTTCGACAGTTAAAACTGTTGAACTTTGGGGAATTTGCACATTTGGCCCCTTTCTTTCTTTTCCCTTTTTCAAGTTATAAATAACTTTCGGGATTTGCAAAATTGGCCCTTGTGGTTGATATAAAAGGGCATGGGCTAGGGTTTTGGCTTTTCTGGCTTCGGCTTTGTACTCTTCTGATTCTCGTGTCCGTGCTTGCCCGTTTTTGACTATTTTCTTGTTGGCTGTTTTTTCCTCTTGTGATTTCTGACTTATCCGTACCTGCACACACAAAACACAAATACAAGCATATTTTTACCATTTTTGGTCTGTTTTGGGTTTAATTGGGTTATTTTAGGTATAAATGGATATGTGTATTCTACACTTATCAACCTTATATACATGGAAGACTAGTCAAAGACAAGATGAGGATTTCTAGAGAAAGTATGGTCAAAAGTATGAGAAGTATGGAAAGTATGGGAAGTATGGCTTGAATTAATGTGTAGAGATGTACATGACCTTAGGTATGGTTTATAAGTCCTTATGTTCCCTAAAGTGTGAATCATCCTATGAAATTATGGAGGAAATATCTAGCTAGCTAAAAGAAAGTATTATACTTGAAAAAAAAAATGAAAGTATAATGTTATAATGTAAAGTGTAAGTTGAATTAAAATTTAGAAAGTATAACTATGTAAAATAATAGGTCTTGCTTAATTTCTTTGTAATATATGAGGCGTCCCATTTGATAAGTAGGGTAAAAGTTTTATAAACTTTGATCATTGAAAATAAAAATAATTATTTGTTGAAGCGTAGATTTATTTTTGTGGTTCCGGGAATGCCTAAACTTAATTTATCGCGAAACGTAAACGCTTTACGTAACCGATAAAAATAAAACATAATAAGTGAATTGTTACTTTAGTAATAATAATATAATGATTTCTTGACGTAAACTTAAATTTCGTTTTGGTGTCCGATTAACGTTTAATTGTTTGATTTTTTTTTAGTTTACGCGATTTAACGTAACGATCAAAATTAAAAGTAAACGCGTACGAGAAAAAAATAATAGTGAATTAAATAGTGTCGTACATTGATCAAAAATACGAATTGTTACATATGGGAACCGTGACCATAGATTGAACTTCCACTTCAGTGTTGGTCTTTTCAGGTTCGTCTTCCTGTGACTTCTCCGCAAGGAACTGATTGGTGAAGCAAAGATTCCTGTCCGAGGTTTGCATAGAAGAACATTGTTCCAACGGGAGCTTGCAGGTTTCCCTCAGTCTCACTTTCACTTCAGTTTGGAGTTAAAGGTTCTCCTGAACTTGGATAAGTCGTAGGCTGTGAATTCTTCATCTTCATATCCATTTGCTCTAGGTTTGGTTGAGGTGAAGTATCAGAGACCTCAAGATTCATGTGTTCAAGGTTTGGTCCAGCATGAACAACATGACTTGGTTGAATTTGAGAATCCGCAGCAACACCAGGGTCTGATCCAGCCTGGCCTTCGACTTGTTTACCAGGGTCTGATCCAGCTTGGTCTTCAACTTGTTTACCAGGGTCTGATCCAGCCTGGCCTTCACGAGATGCCTCATTATCAGATTCTGTTTCGCTATCAGTTCGACATACAGGGAAGAGGATTCTTTACGGCTCAAGGGTACAGTAAGGCGGTGGAAGTAGCTTCTCTGAAGATTAAACCGTTCAGCAGAGTTCTTTTTCTTTGGATTCTGAAGGTTGAGTAGAACCTAAGCAGCTTGTTCCTCACCGACTTTCTCTTTCCCCTTTCCTTGTACCTCTGGAAGTGGTTCATATTTTTTCAGTTCGGGTTTCCCTGATTTACCACCGGTGGAAGTGACCCCCGAGGTGCACCCTAAGAATTTTTCAACTTTCTTTCCCTGTCCTTACGCATATTAGCCCTCATCATCACCAAAACCTGGGTTTCATCTCCGCAGGAACACCTTTCATCTAACACGACTCATCAACCAACTGAAGAGAATTGCATTGAGCTTTCTTTCTTCGACACATTACAGCTTTAGAATGTTTTGGCTTGAATGGGCTTCAGCGGCTCCAAAACTACTTCCCTTTTCTTCTCCTGAGGCTTAGCAGGTGCAGGTGCAGGTTTGGGTGGATGAGATGATGTAGATTTGGAGATCTTAGAGGCTGCAGGTTTTGCCACTGGTACGGTTTTAGGTGATTGCGGTTTTGGTTCCTTCCTGGTTTATTTTGGTGTTGCCCCCCTTTGCTGGTTTTTGGTAGCTGGTGCTTCATCATCAACTGACAACTTCTCCTTCCGTCGAGATACCTTACCGTTGGTAACTTAGCAAACTTTGCCACATATTCGGGTAAAGTATACAGATTGAATGTTCTCAGATATAAGTGTATCCGGAATTGCCATCCCAAACCTTACTCTTTTGGTGTTCTTAAATGAGAACTTCAGTTTACTCTAGAGGTGATTGATGATCAGCTTAGTAAAACGGACACCCGGAATCACAAGTGGATTAACTTTCTTCTTTCCCTCTGTGTGAAGAGCTAGATTCATCCTGTCCTCTATAAATGAGTGGATACACTGAGTAAATTCTTCCCATATCCTTTCAGCATAATCGATGTTTGCCCTGTTGACAACACCCCACAAGATCTGCAACACAGGACTCTCCGGTCTTTCAAAATGCTAAAGTTTTTCCCCGTGAGGCCAAAGATGATGTACAGAGGCGAGTGCCCTACCACGGCTGGTACATGTCAATTTGTTAGGAACTCAATAAGAATCTGAAAATATTTGGGTAACCCCAGATCGTTGAACAAAGGAGATTATAGGTTAGAATTGGGTGGGACTAGGTTTGAAATTGTATTGTCTTATGGGTAATTTGTAAGTGCTCCCTTAGAGGTATAATTTAGTGAGATAAAAGCGCTGAACATCCAGCAGAAACTGTAGTCCTTTGTCTTTGTCAAATCTGATGGTGCCAAGACCTTGTTGGATGTTAAATGGTTGGAATGGTGGGAGGAAGCGGTGAAAGCTTTGAAGAAGTTGTGTTCTTCAAGATGCCCACAGCTATCTTGAATATGGGATTGGCTTGAGTTCTTTCCACATCCAAGAAACAATTGCTTTTTCCCACTGGAACCCATTTGTTACGAGGCAAGATTTGCTCATCTGAACGAGTAGGTGGAGAATCAGCAGCAACTGGAACCTCAGGAGCATTGATATTTGCATCAGCCATTGTAACTGCACACATCCATCAACGAAGACATATATACAGAAAGGTGATGTTAGATAAGAGCACATGCTCGAGGGTTAGACAGTCATAGACATAAGTCCAAGTCAAAAAAAAAGACGACATAGATCAAATTGAAGAGATAGCAACCTGAGATGGTACAAACACTTAAGAACAAACGGAAGTCAACTCATGACAGTGGAGACAAAACTAAGTGACCGATACACAATGACCAAAACTCAGATGACATGACAAAACGCAGCTGGGAAAAACACATCACACAAAATGCAGAGTATGCAAAAGCCAAAACGCAGAGACCAATTTTTATTAGAATAAACAAAACGCAATAGGCAAAACGCAGTGCAGACAAAACGCAACACCCAAAACGCAAAGAATATTTTAATAAAAATTAGACAAAACGCAAAGGCAAGACCCTATAGGCAACTAGCAATCAGGCAAAACGCAATTTGGACAAAACGCAGGAAAATTTTATTCAAATATAATCAAAACGCAACATTTTTGAAAAAAATTGAAAAGGTGGGTCCTACATTTGAACTAATGAGGGTCTTCAATCACAAAACGCAATTGATTGCGTTTTGTCCTGCTTTGCACAATATTACAAACAAGACGCAAGAGCATATTAAACCTCAAAACGCAAAGACATATATTAGGCAAAACGCAAGGGCATGTATCAGGCAAAACGCAAAGGCATGTATAAGGCAAAACGCAACAGAGGGATTCCACACAAAACGCAATCAAGCACTTTATACAAAACGCAATCAAGAACACTTAGGCAAAACGCAATCTAGAACACTTAAAGCAAAACGCAACCAAGAACTTCAAACCAAAACGCAATCAAGCAAAACGCAATCTATCCCAAAACGCAAGAAGCAAATCGCAACTAGCAAAACGCAACAGGCAAAACGCAATAGGCAAAACGCAAGAAATATAATAATCCAAAATAATCAAAACGCAACCATTTGAATTTTTTTTGAAATAAGGGTTTTATTATTTTAATCATTTAATGGTCTTCATAGCAAAACGCAACAAGGAGACACTGAGCAAAACGCAATTAAGAATATCATATCAAAACGCAACCACGAACCAATACCTAAAACGCAACCAAGAACATTTAAGCAAAACGCAACCAAGAACCCTCAACTACGCAGATTCAAACTTACAACTCTAGGCCTCCAAGGCTTAACTAGATCATCATTTACATTCTAAACTACTCACTAACCTAATAATCGACAACGGGAGGTCACCACACAAATCATACTGCCCCAATTTTTTGGAAACTAAAAGTCAACCTAAATGCAAAATCCATAGGGACCAAAATCAAGTAGGGGAAGTCCAATAATACATCAACGAAGCATTATTTAAGTGATCTAATGCTAACCCAATGCTCAAAACTTAATAACGAACACTCACCTAGATTTAGATGATGATTAAGCACGAAAAACCTTCAAAATATAAGATTTAGTGAGTTTCGGACCATGGTTTTATAGATAACATATGTTTAGATGATAAACAACAATAACTAATCGTTACCTAGACAAGAAACATACAGATGGCTACGAATCAAGCAAATCACAAAAAAAAATTACGTTTTGGGTTGAGAGAGAGAAATGAGAAAGTTTGACTAGATTTTTTGAGATTTTAACCAAGTCAAAACGCAAAGACTTTTTATACCTAGGTTAAACTTTCATTAGTTGGCAGAATTGGCCCCTCCTTTTCATGTAAGGTTTTAATAGTTACTAAGGGATTAATTAAATTGCATAAATGGCACAATTGGTCCTCTATGTATTATGAGTCTAGTAAACAACTAGCAATTAGCACATAAGACCCTATTACTGCACATAAATGACAACTTTGGCTTTTTGAGTTAACATACGTTTAACTCCCCCTCAAAATGTAACCCCGTTAGATACAAAACCTTTCTCAATTATGTATACGAAGTGTAAAAATGCCCGTTAGATGTCATAAATTTGAAATCCACTCTCCCCCTCAATCAATGACCCGTTTTCTATTTAAAGAGCTGTAGTCGTTGATTGAGTGTCAAATTTTGAGAAATTCAGGTCCGAATGATTTTCAAACACTACATTTCCACCATTTAAAACACAAATAATTTTCTGAAGAATCATAGACGGAAAATCATTTGGATAAAAAGAAGACTTCTCTTCTTGGTCAAGAAATAATGCACTTAAGGGCTACATTGATCAGGTTTGGCATGGATAAAAGTAATCCAGATCATATGGTAACAAGTCGACCTATCGAACATAAAGGTAAATTACTGATAGTGATTTGAAACCAATATGCATCACAAAATTTATAAAGCATAATCAATGAAATATTCAAAGCATGCCAAACAAAACCCATGACTATATTTTTTTCATAGGACCCTTTTATATTATCATCAAATATTTAAAATAAGAGGATGATATTTTTTTCTTTCTGAAACTAAAATTTAAACTTTAATATGACGTGTAAATATTTTATATTTTCTGATTTTTATGGATTTTTGTGGGTTTTATATTTTTGTATTTTCTTTTTGATGATGAATATGTACATATTTACATAGGATACTTGAAGCAAATACGTTACTCATCCTTATCATCCTGAAGACGTTTGAGTGTCTCTGGCTTCATACTCTTCATGCCAAGCCGCGGGAGAATGAATTCAAATCGTTCTCTGGGCAGTGCCTTAGTGAATATATCCGCCAGTTGATACTCTGTCCTCACGAAATACAACTCAACCACTCCCTTCTCCACTTGTTCTCTGATGAAATGATGTCGGATGTCGATGTGTTTAGACCTGGAGTGCTGGACGTTGTTGCAGCATAGAGCTATGGCACTCTTGTTGTCACAATACAGAGGGATGTGATTGTATGCAAAGCCATAATCCGATAATTGAGACCGCATCCATAGGATTTGGGCACAGCAACCAGACATCGCGATGTATTCAGCCTCTGTAGACGAGATGGACGTGCTAGTTTGCTTCTTTGATGACCAGCTAACTAACTTATCACCAAGGAACTGAGCACTACCAGATGTGCTTCTTCGAGTGTCTTGACAACCTGCATGATCTGCGTCTGCGTATGCTGTTAGTGCCATGGCGGTGTCTTTCGGATACCAAAGACCCATATTTATGGATCCTTGGAGATACCGAAAGACCCGTTTAACTGCTTCAAGGTGCTTTTTAGTGGGCTTAGATTGATATCTAGCACACATGCACACAGCAAAAACAAGGTCAGGTCTACTGGCTGTGAGATACATCAGGGATCCAATCATACTGCGATATTGGGTCTGGTCAACAGGGATCCCTGAGAGGTCCTCATCCAGTTTTGTTCGCTCCACCATGGGAGTGTCAACAGGGTCACTTTTATGAAGATCAAATTTCTTTAAAATCTCATTAGCGTATTTAGATTGATTTATGAAAATGCCTCTAGGATTCTGAGAAATTTGTAAGCCTAAGAAAAAGGATATTTGACCCATCATCGACATTTGAAATTTAGAGCTCATTTCATTAGAAAAACGGTCACAGTCTTTTGGGTCAGTCGAGGCAAATATGATATCATCAACATATATTTGAACATGAAGAGTGTGTTTGCCTGTTTTCCGAATGAACAAGGTTGGATCGACTACACCCTTGGAGAATCCTTGTGCCAGAAGAAACTTCGACAAAGTGTCATACCACGCCCGGGGTGCCTGCTTTAACCCGTAAAGAGCTTTCTTCAGACGGTAGACATGATGTGGACGATCTGGGTCAACGAAGCCTTCTGGTTGGCTCACATAGACTTCTTCTTTAAGCTCGCCATTTAAGAATGCAGTTTTCACGTCCATTTGATAAACTGTCATGTTTTTGCTGGCAGCATTGGCAAGAAATATTCTGATAGCTTCAAGTCTGGCGACCGGGGCGAAGGATTCTTCAAAATCAAGACCTTCTTCTTGACGATATCCTTTCGCCACAAGACGTGCCTTGTTTTTCAACACGTCACCATACTCGTCAAGTTTCACCTTATAAATCCACTTGAGAGCAATAATCATTGCACAGTCTAGAGGTGGCACTAATTCCCATACGTCCAGTCGATCAAATTCATGGATTTCATCTTGCATGGCTTGAAACCAGCAGTCTTTAGCAACAGCAGATTTGAAGTTTTTAGGTTCGACTTTGGACAGTACTGAATTGTAGAAGCACCATAGAGCATCTGTAGCAAGCTATTTCCGAGTGGATACCAGTCGAGAAGGGTTCCCAATAATATTATCAAGAGGATGAGAGTCGGTCCATTTGCGGAGATGTTCATGAGGTTGAGTGGATTGGTTGGGTGTAGTAATCGTGAGTATCCCAGAAGATGATGCTTCAGAGTTCGGGTCTGGGGCGAACACATTAACAAATGGTTCGTGCTCAGTTTCAGCAAACGGATTTACTTCAAAAGAATGCTCAGTTGCAACACCGTGATGTACCGAAGATGATTGAGGAGCCGAGGATGATGGTGAATGACTGCCTGATGGTGCATCGTGATCAAATGAGATAGATACTGATGGACCGGTTGGAATGACCAGGGGTGGAACTGCGGGGACATGAGGCATCTGATGATCACCCGTTGGAGTCTCAAAATATTCATCAAACATCGGTTGAAACAACAGCTCCAAATCTTTATTGGTGGGAGGTACATACGGAATAGCAGGAGCAGAATTAGGTACGAGCCCTGAACTTATAGGTCCAGGCGTCAAAAGGTTGGGATTGGGTCCTGAACTGGAGTGTACAGGAGTCGTTTGCTCAGTCAGCTCATCGAATGTAACGTGAATAGTTTCCATTATTTGTTAGGTCCGTTTGTTGTAGATTATGTAACCCTTCCTGTTTGGTGCGTAACCAACAAAGAACCCAATGTCTGCTTTAGCTTTCAATTTGCCAAGATCTTCGCTGTCGTTTGTTGGGTAGCAGAGAGCCCCAAATATACGTAGGAAAGAGAGATCCGGCTTCTTGTCATGCACTAGTTCATATGGGGTTTTGTTGTGAAGAGTATGTATAAGGGATCGGTTTTGGGTGTAACAGGCAGTAGCCACAGCTTCTGCCCAAAGAAACAAGGGAGCCTTGGAGAATATCAGCATTGTCCGAGCAGCTTCAACAAGAGTGCGATTCCTTCGTTCAACAACGCCATTCTGCTGAGGAGTTCTCGGAACGGTCTTCTCGTGGGTAATGCCAACGCTTTCATAGAAATCTGTCAAATCTTTATTAACGAATTCGGTGCCATTATCAGTCCGCACGAACCTGACAGTTTTGTTGAGACCGACTTGTAGTTGTTTTAACAGATTGATTACAAAAGCGGGAGTCTCATCGTTGACATGCCGAACACAAATGATCCTTTTCAAACTTCAACCGAGGTAAACCTCTAACAAGATCTTTACGAGCTAGATCATTGAGAGTGCCAAAGTTTAAGTGATTCAGACGACGATGCCATAACCAGGATTTGTTTTTGGAGGCTTTAGACAGTAAGCAAATGGGAGAGGACCTCATCATATCTTCAACAGAAATGGTGTATAAGTTCGTGCCACGACTTCCTTTGATAAGGTCGACACCATCTAAGTCTCGGACGAAGCATGTGTGCTTTCTGAAGGCAACTTCAAGATCTGAGTCACAAAATTGACCGACAGAGAAAAGGTTGTGTCCAAGTCCCTCTACATAGTATACCCTGGAAATTACACTGTCACCAATGACATAATCCCCATATCCCATAATTGCACCAAAATGGTCGTTTCCGAATCGAACAGTCCCAATAAACTTTTTCACGAAATTCCTGAGCCGTGAGCGATCTCCAGTCATATGTTTTGAGCAGCCTGAGTCCAAATACCAGAGAACGATCTGTACAACCTGCATTTGAACAAAGGCGAAAATGGAGATTTGGATACATTGGATCCCCAATTGCAATTGGGGTCCGGTTGGTTAGTGCACGCAAGATTATACGCAACAGGGGCAATAGTTTCCTGTGGATCAGCTGGCAAACAGTCACTCTTAAGAGCAGTAGACCTAACTAAAGGGCACTGTCTTCCTAACGGGAGAAGTCTACCAGTGGGCTTCCATTGTTTTGTAGGCAAGACCTTAGGTGGAGTGTTCCTAGTTAAAGGCCACTGATCTCCTAAAGGTAATATTCTGCCAGTGGGTCGCCACTGATGGCCGATGGTGGTAAACAATTTCCCTGTGGCCTTCCAAACTTGCTTAACTTGCTTAACCCGCCACACTTTAGTGGCAGAGGATTGTTTCACACACATTTCAGAACGCACAACACATTGATCATGATTAACAGAAATTAAGCATTTGTTACAAGTTTTGCAAGAAGTATTAGAAGGTGCTCTTAGGCTTTGACCTGCTAGCTGCTGAGGCACCTTTTACTCCTGTAGAGGGAATTCCAGGAACGTTAGTTGAATTTATTTTCTAGTGCTCAACTTGTGGTGGTGTGTTATGAGTCGAGGTTTCACATGGTTCGACAAAAGTAACTCCCTTTTTCCTAAGTGAATTGGTAGAGGCATTTTGTTTACCGCGAGGGACAAAGTCTTTAGGACACGTGCCTATTACATATTCTAACAGCTCCTGAGAGTGTTTAGTGTAACGGTAAGCAGATGCAAGAGAGGTATCCAATGGTCTTTCTACCTTAGCGTCCTCTACTATTTCACGAAGGGTTTCTACATTTTCCTTAAGGCGTTTGATATAGTGTAGATGCACTTCCCGATTCTTCTTGAGTCGAGGGGGAATTGGTTCAACATCTATAGGATATCTACCAGGAGCCAGCACCTTAGGTTTACGATCAGGTATAGTGACACATTTGGAATTCTCTTTAAGTTGAGCCTTAAGGTGTTCAATTTCAGATAACAAAGAGTTGTTCTGGTCAGTGGTTTTGGCACGCGTTATTTTAATTGAATCATACAACTCCTTATAATGCTGCTTAACTTTTGCATTTTCTGCCCTAAAGCATTCATTGAGATCGTGAAGGGCATTGAGCTTTGCAGTTAAATCTTTGTTCTGAGAAACTAAAGCCTTAAGGTCAAAAGTGGGATCTGTATCACTATTTTTCTTTGTTAAGCGAGAGATTTTCTCCTTTAATTCACGAATCGTATTGCCTCGACTTTGAATCTGTTCATTTAGTTTCCCAATCACAAACAGTGAATCAAATGAAGGAGCATCCGAAGATGTCACTGGTTTTTTGTTTCCAAAACGTTCTTTGAGATTTTGATACTTTAATTGTAAGTTGAAGTGTTCAACTTCAAGTTTGGAGAAATGTTTTATCATTGAGTCGTGATCATCATTTTGAATCTTGTTTCTCAGATTAAAATTTTCAGATTCAAGGTCGGCAATACGTTTCTGAGCAATAGTGAAAGCATCATGCATGTCAGAAAATCTAGACACATTTAGTACAGAATCAGTTGCAGATAAAAACACATCTTTGGAAATGCATTCAGCAAGTTAAGTTTCATTTGTGGATGAGAAGGTTTTTCCGTTCAATCTCACCACTCTTTAAATCTATCTCCTTCTGGTCCACCTCGGCTTCCAACTGTTCAAAAACGACTTTCATTGCCCTAACTTCAGTGACCAGTGATTTTTGAACTTTGTCAAAATGTTCTTTGAGTCCATTGAAAAATGGAATTATTTCGGTTAAGTAACACCGTTGTGTTTGTTCAAAACCCCTTTCCCCTTTAGTTATGCCCGTTGGTGTGATACGCTTTTTACAAGTTTTCTCAAAGTCCCAAAATAATTGAGTAATTACATACAGACCAATATTTACTTGACTTGTAGTTGGAAGCGTTCGAGGGACCAGATGGACCGGTGTATTGGGAGGATACACAGTCGCAGGTGGCAGGACAGGCAGGGGAGGGGCATTGGCCTTTAGCTCTTCGGCCTTTTGTTTTGCTAGATCTAAGGACCAAAATACTTGCTCAGGTGTCAGTTGAGTCTGAGGGGTGAATGTTGCCATAAAATTTTCTTTTGAGTAGTTAGGAGGCGTAATGTTAACCCTCTTTTCCACACAGGTAGAGTCATTCATTTTCACATGCAGTTTATTCCTAGTAGTTTCTGCTAACTAATAGGATCTTCCAACAAGACGATGGAACAATTACCGGCACATGATGAGGCTTGAGAAGTTCATCACCATCATATAATGCCGGTTGGGCCTTTTTGGCCTGTCTGAGATAAAAAGGGTTCTGGGCACCTAGTGCAGTTTTAGTCTTTTGGTCGTACACCTGAGTAGGATTTAACATCATATGGACAGTTTGAATGGATTGATCTTGTGAGTGAAGCTTCTTCTCAAGTTTATGGTTAAGGTGTTTCAGATTGGAAAAATCAGTCAGGAATTTGGACTCTTATCTGTATAAACACTTGTTTCAAAGTCGTTACCAGTTTTCTTCAATTATCTTATTGTTTTTGCAAAGTTGAATAAGTTGCAACTTGACAGGAATGAAGATACTTTTTAGATTTTCCTCCGCTTTATACAATCTTAATAAGCATACCATTTGATCATCCATTCGTTGTTCACGTTCATTCAGTTCAAACTTAACCGTTTGCTCATAAATGGCAACATATCCTTGTAGATCTTATGTTCAGTGGCTATTGGGTCATGAGGAACGAACGCATCATTATCAGACGATACACATACATTATTTAGAGTGGAAGATGCACAACTTGGTACAACAGAAATATTATTGACTGACAAATATTGTTCAAGGAATAAACCTTACTAGATACCCATATAGACACAAGTTGAACAATAACATTTGACTATTGTACTTTATTATGAATCTCATGTACATCCAGATTATACACTATGATTAATATGCATTTTCCCAGAATATGTACCCAGATAAGATTGAAGCATAGATTGACCAGCTTCTTGATTTGCTGACACTGACTGAGGTACAAATTGGCCATGAATATAGACTGAGCAGTCGTTCATCAATCGAACACAGAATCACAAGCGTCAACATTCATCTACCTTGGAAAATGTTTGTACCTCATTCACATCTAAGTCTTGGACTGTGAAATATCCACCATCTGCATCAAAGGTGTTAACCTTTGTTCCACCACCCAGAAAGAGTAGTTTCCTCTTCAACCAAAACTACACCATTTCTCTTTGGGTTGCAATCTGCACACTTGTCCTTGAAATAATCAGAATTATGTGGACGCTTTGGCTGAGTACAGTTCCTTGCAATATGTCCAACCCCATTACAATTATAACACTTGACCGGTTTTCCTTGACTTGCATTGGCAATTCCAGCCTCATTCTGTGCACCATTTAATTCCTGCTGTACCTATTTCCCCGAGCACAATACCTCTTATTTTGAATCCTGTCACCCTTAACATCTGAACAACAACCCAACCATCCAGAGTAGTTCGTGATTTTGGGTGTTAGATGAGGTTCGAATAAGATTGTTTGTCTGAGAAGCGTTCTCAGAGTGATTAGGGCCAAGTAGTGCCATTTGGTTTTGGTATTGTTGTCAAGTATATTTCATCATGTTAGGGTGTATCCGGAATCAAATTGTGACATTACAGGGAAAAGAGGATATTGTAGAAATTTGAGGGTAGATGAATGAAGAAGGATCTTGAGAGAGACCCTGGACAAGTGAAAGAATTGGGCCATGAGGTAGGACCGTTGACACAATATGCTAGTTGAACATTTTTAGCAGGAGTGAAACTATCAATAATCATCGATCTTGTGCAGGCATGCCCCTTCACATGTTGTTTTAAGTAAGCATACACGCCGTTTCGTGATATTCCTCTTACAGACCTTTGTTGAGTTTTAACAGTCTGTACACGACCTATCTCCCATTCAGGTGACATATTTGTTCACAAACCTTGGAGTTACATTGAATGTTAGGCATTTGACATTCTGATATTTCCAACATGTCATTGACCAGCTTGTGAAAGCGAACATAGGTAACTCTTGAGATATTTTAAGCCTGGAAGGCATCTTGAACCTCCTCAACAACATCGTACTACTGCGATTCACTATCTTCATTTGTAAGTTCAAGAACCTGCAAAAGCATTTTGACGATGTCCCAAATTGCTTTGCTTTAATGTTGTGATTGATGACTTGTAGATATCTTTGTTAATCCTAGAGCACAAATTGGTGGCACGGACATCTGCATCGTATCGTTTCTTCTCTGTGAGTGCTCACTGAGATCCTCCATATGGAACAGAGGCCTTTCGTGGTCCAAGAAGGGACACCTCCCCCCCCCTTCAGGGTAGTATCCGAGTGTATTCCTTGTGGTTCCAAGCACAAATGGTCCCATGATCAATTGACCTAAAGAATAGCAATCCTCATTTCCTTCCCATACAGTACAATCGGATTCGTTGTGACCATGATTCGTAATCAGTCCTATCGAGCATAGGAGGGCGGGTATCGGAACCGGCCGCTTGAATATCATCTGAATTACTGGACATGGTTGATTACTTATATTATGATAAACTTTGGATCCGTACAATGATAAGAGGATTATATTTAAAAAGTGATGAAATGTTTGTTGGATTAGGTGAATGTTGTTTGATTAAAGTTTGGTTTGGTTGAATACGTTAACGTAATAAGATAACGAAACTTAGGCAAAACGCAGTGATAATCCTAGTACAAAACGCATGCAGAAATGATTTTGCCAGAGTTACTTTCTATCAAAACGCAATATGGTCTTCAAGCAAAACAATGGAGGTCTTGAGCAAAACGCAGTGATATTGAAGCAAAACGCAGTGATAACTTAAAGCAAAACGCAATGAGGTCTTGAAGCAAAACGCAGTGAGGTCTTCAAGCAAAACGCAGTGAGGTCTTCAAGTAAAACGCAATGGATGTCTTAAAGCAAAACGCAGTGAGGTCTTGAAGCAAAATGCAGTGAGATCTTCAAGCAAAACGCAGTGAGGTCTTCAAGTAGGCAAAACGCAACCTTCAATAACCAAAACGCAGTGACCAAAAAAAATACAGTGACCAAAACGCAACCCCAAATACGACAGAAGGCGGTACTGTTTACTATAGTCAAAATGACAAAATTGCAAGTGAACTATCTCTGATAAAACGCAGTATACTATTTTGAGGCAAAACGCCACCAAGAATGTCTTTAAGAGGTAAATACGCATAGATGAAAAATATGACTTTTTCCACCTAAAAACACCTAAAAATTACCCTTTTGAATGTTTTTGTTTGGTTTCTTTTGCACAACTTGATCCTAGAAGGTTATAACAACTATAAAAACACCAACTTTAACACCACAAACGTGAGAATCAAAGAGTGTCAAGAAAAAGACCATAAACCTCAAAAAACAAACTTTTGATCTAAATTAACCAAAAAAACGCACACATAATCTATCTACTCATCCATGGGCTCAGATCCCAATTGTAGTAAATTGGAATATCACAAAACAAGCTTAAAGTGAATGGTTTGGTCATATTTGTAGTAGAGAGAAAATTCTAGTTCTAGTAAGAGAACACTTTTAGTGTGTGTCTGATAAATTAAACAACCAAACCCCTTCCAAATGGCTGGAAAGGGAATATATACATGTTTTGTAGTTCCCCTAAGTGGGCCATGGGGTAGGCAAACAAGTGGATCAAGACCCTGCCACAACACCATAATCATACGTACATAAACAATTAAATAATAAGACTACGAGGCAAAACTACTAGATATAACACGGGGTGACCGAGTCTTTTACATGGATTTTCATAATCCTAACAATACTCGTACATATATGAGCTACTCTCCTCTTAAATTCTTACGCTTATCTTCGGGATCACCGCCATCTTATATATATATATATATATATATATATATATAATATATTATATATAATATATATATAATAAATATATAACTAATATATATAATAATAGTAATTCTTATAAGTGTTGACTATTTATGGTTACTTTCGGCTACTTTTTGGAACTTTCGAGTAAAGTTGGCATTTTAATGGGAAAATTTTGGCTTAAATCCTACTGTATCTTTGCATTAATGAATAGGCTAATATGTTAGGTCCTAGTGGCGAGTTGGATGGAACACCAACTCTTTCAGATGGTTAGTTTGCAAAGTGTACACTTGATAACATTGCGTGAGGACACGGCAATCCTTTAGTTTGGGGAATTTTGATAAATGCTTAATTGTATATTAAAATTACCCGGGATTTTGCCAAATAAAAGCCAAGAAAATGCCAAAAGAATAGAAAAATGTGTGCTTTTATGATAATTGTGCAGGAAAGGATAAAAAGGACAAAAAGAAGCAGAAACAGTCAAAAAACCGACAAGGAAACGGAAAAGACAAGACAAGAATGAAGAATGAAGCCAAAGATAAAAGCCGGATCAGCCCGATACAGCAAGAAAGGAAGAACAAAGGCCAAAATTGAAAGTCAAGGACCAATAGTGACAAGTTCTCAAAGTTTCAAAGGCTCATTTGGAGTTTTGAAGTTCAAGGACTAAATTTGCATAAGGTGGAAAGTTGATTATAAGAGGAAAATGAAGATAAAAACCACAAGGACCAATGCTGTCATTTCCAAAAGTGTTTTTATACTATATTTTGGATGGGTGAAACGCAGGGGTCAATTGTGCAATTCGATCAAACTTTCAAACAGAAAGCGCGTTTTAAAAACCGCCTCTAACAACCCTAACAACATTTCCCGCCAAATCCACCCACAAACCCAACTTCGCCCAAACCCTTCCCCCGCTCCTCTATATCAATTGAACTTGTCCAAAAACCTCCTCCTCATCATTTCGCCCACGTGTCAACCATTGATTGGTTCGAACACCTCATAAATCTCATCAAACGGCTAGAAATGATTCAAAATTGATCAAGGGCTGAGATGTAATGGAAGATTCAAGATTTCTTCACTTTTCCTCTTCAATCCTCTATAAATAGAAGCTTAGGGCTCATTTTTTAAGTTGATGGATGTGTTTTAAATTTTTAGTTTGTAACTCTCTCAATTTTAAGCAATTTTCTTTCAAGTTTTTAGCAAACAGCTTTCAGCACTTGTACTTTCTTCTAAGCTTGTACTTCATCTAATTGAGTAATACAATTTAGTTTTAAAGCTTACTTGTATTTTGATTTCAATAATAAGTCGTATTCATTCAATAAGCTCTTAATAAGCTCATTTGAGCTTATTACTGTTCAATAAGCTCAAATTCAGTCAAATTGTGTTAATAATCATTCCTTACTCTTTTAATTCCATTTTAAGTCAAATCATGGACACTTGAGTAAAATTAAGCTCACTTTGGAAGCTTATAGGTAAATAAGCTAAAATCAAGCTTATTGAGGTTTAGAGGCTAGGGAGCCACTTAGGTTCAAGCTATTAAAGCCACTCACTCAGATAGAGTGGCTTAGTGACTGAGACAACTAGGATTCATGGTTTTCTTTCTATATTCATTTTTGGCAAAATTCCATAGGCTTAATACAACTGTTATTCTAATGGTTCTAATGTCTTTTCACACTGTTTCATTTAGGGTTAATTAGCCTTTAGGTGGTTTTGGCTTAAAAGTTGTTCGTATATAAATCATTGTTATCTTTCATTATTCATCCTGTTATTATTAGTAGTATAAGCCTAATAGAGTAAGTAGCTTATTTTTCTAAATAAGCTATAGATTTTATAGTTCACATAGCTTTATTAGGTTATTCTAAATAGAAGTAGATAAAAGACTTAAGCTGTTTTAGCTTTTAGACAGATTTTAAGCTCAATCTAGTTTTGACAGCATTAGTTAGGGAGTGTTTGGATTTAGCCTTATTTGACTCTTTAAGTCAACATCACCTTGTCAAAACTCTTCATTCAGTTGAGTTAGGGTATAATTGCAAGAGATAAACAGGTTTCAAAAGTTAGTGAGTAAAATTCAAAATTTTAGAGCTTAATAAGCTTCTTTTGCACCAGGGCAATTTTCAAGCTGTGATAAGTTTTTGATTTTAGGATCTTAAAAGCAACTTAGAGTTCAAAGTTGTTTTGTGTTTACTTAGGGTCATTTCGTGAAGTGTTAGCTCTCAAATTCTAGCCTGCATTGGTTCTCCAAGCCAAGTACATCAGCAGAAAAAAAATCATAGCAGCAAGATTGAGTTTAGGGAAATTTCTTCTAGGAATTTCATTTCTAATTGCAACTTTAAAGAACCTTTTATCTAGATTAGTATAAGAAACATAGGTTAGCTTATTTTCAAAGTTTCAGTTTTTGAAGATTAGAAATAAGCAGTTTAGCTTATTTGAGAAAGCTTATCACAGTTTCAATACAAAAACTTGCACTTTTTCAGTTTAATTTCCTTGTTAATTTTGTCAACTAGCAGCTTATTTTTGTGTGGATATCTCTAGTACACATCTTAAGCTACAAGTAGTATCTTTTAGTTTCCATTCTCATCTAGTAATAAGCCATAAAAAAGCCAAATTCTAAAAAGCTACTAAACACTTAGTTTCTGTGACAGATTTCAAAAAGCTTAATTTCTAGCTTATTTAGTTGATTAAAAGTAGAAAGTCCTTTTATTAATGTTGTAGAGAATAAGCTCTTTTACAAGTTTGTAGTTTTAAGTTTTTTCTGAATCTCACTTTTTAATAAGCCAAAAATAAGCTAGAATCGCGAGGTCTATTTCGTACTTTTCTCAAAGTCTAGGGGCACCCGTTTACACTGTTGTGTAAATTCCTAATTGTTTGCCCGCCTACCCTTTTCTTTCCTTTATTGCAATTTCTACCCTGTCGTTTTAGAATTAATAAAATAGTTTTAAATTTTAGTTATTAGTTTTAAGAAATTAGGGTTTATAGTTTTAATCAATCAAATTAGTGTACAATTAGAGTATAAAATTTGGGGCTTTTTGTGCCATTAAATTTCTGCACCATTTTAGTATTTTAAAATCATTTTTCTTTATTTTTCTCAGTTAATTTGTATTTTCTAGAAATTAAAATAGATTTTAGTTAATTCCTTTTTCTTAGATAAATCATAAAAAATAGAAAAGCAGTTGAAATTTTTTAATTCTTTTTGCATTAATTTTCTTTTTAAATCTAGTATTTTTGAAAAATAAAAACAAAATTTTATTGATAATTTTTAGAAAAAGTTTATTTTTGTTAATTCATTTTTCTTTAGAAATTCATAAAAAATTCAAAAATAGATAAAAAATTCCAATTCTTTTTCCTAAAATTTTCTTTTTACATTTGTGATTTTTAGGTATAAAATTTGTTAAAATTCGTGCCTTAGATTTTAAATTTCAGTTTTAGCTCGCGTTTTTACTTTTCGTGCATTTAAATTTCGATCTAGTTAATTGTTTTTAATTCGTGCTATTATATTTGTAGTGTAATCAATAATTCAAAAATCCTTTATCATTCTTAACTCGAATCCGAATTATTCCCAAATTCTCAATTCACGATTTCGTTGGGACACGACCCGAGGAAAAGTACTTCCCGGATAAAAATATACAAATTGTGTTTTCTTTAGTGAGATTTTTACCTTATATTTCTCTTATTTGAGAAGTATTTTGGAAAGAATTCTTGCGGGATTAATACTATAAGTATATAAATTTGTTTGTTTACTCTACTACACACCAACTACATTTTTCCTAAAAATTCCTAGTATGGCAAACCATTTTTCAAAAATTTCACAACGCAATGCATCCAAAAAAGGGTCTGCTGGAACCTTGCTAAAGTTTGGCATGAGCTGACCCCTTTAAACCTTCCAGAAAAATCTAGAAATATTATAGTAGTTCACACATATTATGGACATGCTACAGTTAAAATTTCATTGAAAAATATTAAGTTTTGATATGTCTGCTCACTACATCTTTGAAAACTAAATTCTGACTAAGAAATGTAGTTTCGACAACCATTTTCGTAAAACCCTTTTGACCCACTTTTAAGTACTGAAAATCTGGGAGGCTTCTTTCATTGGAAAGTAGATTAGATGAACTTATTTTTAAAATCAAGAAAACCTAGAAAAGCTTTTAAAATGTCCAAGTTATGATGTCTTTAAGTCGACTCAAATTTCTGTGCAAAAACGACTAACGCCAAATTAACATTCATCCTTTTCCAAATTTCTATCGAACGTATCTCATTCATTTTTAAGAGTTAGAAGCCCCAATTTATACCAAAACGATCATTAGGACGACCTTTAATGAATTAAACAACAAAATCTCAGATTTAACAACCCGATTCGCCTAATTATGTCATCAAACTTTCTGCCCTAATGTTGGGTGTCTTTCAACCCTTTTAACTTCAATTCAAGCTTCACAAAACACATATTACTAACCTATCGCCTCTACCTATCATCTCGAAATCATCATCAACCATCAAAATCCGAACATGCATTTAACCTATGGATTCTCAAACATAAAAATAATCACATGAAGTATATATAAAATTAAACTAAGTAAAAAGGAAAACAAGAAGCTTACAATGCAAAATCAAGTGAAGAAAAATCAACAATATCAAACCCTTGTGGGTTTGATGAATTTTCCGAGCACCACAAAGACCCAAAAGAGACCAAAACTTTGATTTGATTCATCAAAATTATTCAAAAACACTTAACTTTATACCTTTGATGATCTTCTTGCATATAATTAAGTAAAAACCCTAAAAATCAAGATTAAGAAAAATCAAGGATTCATGAATCTTGATGCATGGTGGGTTAATATTGTTAAGGAATAGTTAGGGTTTGATTTAGTGTTGATTTGAAGTGAATGGAAGTGATTTAGGAGTTTTGATGATGGATCTGATGATGGTTTTTCTTGGTTCTGCGTTTGACAGAGAGAAGAGAGGGGGAATGAAACGTTTTTCTCTTCTATGTCTGTGTGTTTTATGAGAATAGAAATAATATTTAGAACTTTATATAGGGGGATAATTACTAGTATATTTTCCTTAATAACAAATTTTTTTATATAAAAAGGGGCATTTGTTTTGCTTAATAACTGGCCCTCCCATATGGGTGGGCTTGGTTGGGTATTTTCTCCTTACTAAAATTTATATTACCTAGTTTCCGAGCCTAATTACTTAGTTAACTCGTTACATCTTGTAAAAACATGATTTTGACACGGTTTCGGCCAAACGCACAAAAAAGTCAAAATTACACTAAAATAAAATAATTAAGCTCTCGAAGCTAAAATATGGTGTCGTTGATTTCTCGATCGTTAGATGGTTAATTATTCAAAGTATGACTCGCGATTGTCTAACATTGACGATTTTAATAAAAACCTTCTAGAATAATAAAATAAATCCTATAAAATTTAAAAAGTAAATATAAGCTCGGGATAAATAGTGACCTTAAATACGAAATGTTACATTAATTGACTTCATATCAAAACAACATCACTTTACCTACTTAAGACCCTACAAAATCATTTTCACTTCATAACAAACAAATCATTCATCATGACTACTCCAATCATAACTTCCACAACCGACAGTCAAATGCATAACAATATCATAGCAGCTGGTTCAAGGGATCGTCCACCAATGCTTGCACCAGGAAGATATGCTCAGTGGCAATCACGTTTCTTAAGATACATTGATACGAGACCGAATGGTGATGCCTTGAGGAAATGCATTTTAGAAGGTCCATACCAACTTACTACTATCACAATTCCAGCTGTACCTGTAACAAATGATTCTTCAGCAGTTACAGAATGAACAACAGTTGAGACACTCTTGAATATGTCTTCTGAAAATAAAGAACATTACCTATCATAAAGGAAGTAATTCACTTGCTATTGACTGGAATTGGGGATAAAATCTACTCAACTGATGATGCTTGCAAGACAGCTCATGACAGGTGGATAGCTATTGAAAGACTTTAATAGGGTAAATCTCTTAGCATTCAAGATGTCAAGACTAATTTGGGATACCTAGTATTGCTATTATAGAGGTTGCTCGTTTGCTCGGTTGTTTGTTCGGATTTCCTAAGTCTAAGCTTAGCATCCCTTCATCGTACTTTGTTAGTAAGGATACCTGATTTTCCTATTCGACGTCTCGATGTATATTGGTTGTTCGGAATCTGCTTTTTCGGATATAGCCGCGTTTCGTTAGTTCTTTCATTGCATTGATTACTCGTATGAGTATCAAAGGTTTCTTTTAAGCACTAATTGTTCCTAACATATTAGTGTGGATCATTACTCCCTTCTTTGTATATCCCTTGGTTTTCGTAACCCGTTGGCGACGTGTTAGTATCGATGCTTTTAGGTTTGCTCTGTTGATCGTTATTTTGGATAAGACCTTACGTTTTCTTTTGGGTACGTAACGTCTTGCATGAGTTTTCTTGTACGAGTTCGTTTGATTTTATTTTGAGTATATGGTTCCTGGTATTTTCTTTCGTTTTCAAACAATAGAATTGTGTTAGAGTCTGTACGGTGTTTTACGATCCCTGTTGGTATTATGGTGTCATTTGTTTGAGTAACATATTTCATAATTGATGTCTAATTATAAAAACTCTTTGGAAGTATTGTGTTAGTGTTTGAGAAAAATTGTGTTTAAAATGATCTTTGTAAAAAGAATATGTTTAAATGGTCTATACAAATAGGATATGAAAATTTTTAAGTGGTTTAATAAATTTTATTTTATTATAAAAAGCTGGTTTAAAGTGATTCATAGTGGTAAGGTACGATACACCATTAGATAACCATCTCTAGATTTTTTTATGACAACTAGAATGAATTTTTCAAAGATTACATTTAAGACAATTTTATTATTATTTAAAATGATTTTTTTTACTTAAAGTGACTTTCTTAATTTAAATCGATTTTTATAAAAACATTATTTAATTTGGTCTTTCGAGTAAAGTCGATAATTGGTACTCCCTCCGTCCCATATTAAGTGTCCACAATGGAATCTTTGAGGTCTTTTTTCATCAACTTTGACTGTAAATATTTGTGTTTGTGTTATATAATACTTAATGAAAATTATACCAATGAAAAATACATTCAAAACTCTATCAATTCATATATTTTGCATCAAGTATCATATAACATAAAAAGAAATAATTAAGGTCAAAGATGAAGAAAAAAGACTTGAAAAAGTCAAACCGGACACCTAATGTGAGACGGAGGTAGTATAAGAATTTTCGTCTTTCGTATTGATATTTTTTTTATGTGTTCTTTTGTCGTGGTACGTCTGTTGATTTCTTTCGTTGCGTTTTTGCTCGGTGCATATACGTGTCCTTTCTTTCAAAGGATTCTTATGTCATTTGATACACGTTTATTTGCATATGTGGAATCTCCTATATGCATTCTAGCCTTTGACTCGATATTCGTTTGTTATCCTATTCGATTGTTCGTAACTCTTGGAGTTCGTTGATACCGTTGAGTCGTGGAAGCTTTGATGTCATTGTGGGAATGGACTGGTTGTCCAAAAGAAAGTTTGTGATAGTATGTCATGAGAAGGTGGTTAGAAGCTTAAAGCCTATGAAATTTTAGTTGTCAAAGAGAAACACGATATGATTAGTCAAACAAAGTCATTTTGACAAAATCATAATTACAAGGGTCATTAGACAAGAAAAACATAAGTGTGAGTGATAACGGAAACTGGCGCGAGAGTTAAGGAAGAAACAAGACAATCGAACAAACATCGATGTTCATGGAAAAGCAATTAAAGGGGTATTTGAATGAAATTGGTTTCAAAACAGGAATCAATCACAATTCATACCATATCATATGAGTTAGCACCCTAACGTGGGCAGCTCCGCGCGACGTTACATCTCGGAGAGAGCTAACTTATGCGAGCGCGAGCGCGAGCGTATACAGTAAAGAAAGCTCAAGCTGAAAATCATGTTTGTATGTGATGCTATCCCTTAGGGTACTGTATGGAGCTTGCAATCAGAGAGTATCCCCTGTTAGGTGAGAGGGAGACTTGAGCGAGCGTTGATATCATCACACATATCTATCTCTCACATCAAATTTGGAGAGAGAAGACTTAGTGAGAAACCTTATATAGAAGCTCAAAGCAAAATATCTTTATGAAAAGTTTAAACGTCAGCGTCATCGAGTCGATATCATGCGAACACATTGGCACATAAGCAAAATGAAGTTAGGAGAAGTAAAATGTGGCGTGCGGCGAATCATTTTGTAAAAACTAACCAAACATTTTCAAAACATGGCAGGTTTCTTACTAATTATTTCAAAATCGATACAGTAAACACACAGATCACACACACACACAAATGTAATGACAAATAACATAAATCATTTTAGAGAACTTGTTGATCAAGCTTGGGAAAAGTATTCTCGTGATCATTTTCGTGCACCAACTGCTCATGATATGGAAATCCTAATTAAGACATGTTTGATTCCTCGTGCCCTAAAGATAAAATGATAGTTTCACATTTATTCATGAACTTAAGCAAGAAATGCATGCTAATTTAAAGTACATTGAATCCCTTGAAAAAGGAATTGACGAACTTGAATCTGATAAAGCAGAATTTTAAAACATGTATGATATACTTCTGCAAGGGTGTGTGTATAATGATGTTATGTATTCTTATTTTCATTCAATATCTGATTTAGATGCTCACACTGAATTTCAATGCTTATATCTTCATAACGTAAAAGAATATGAATATCTTGCACAAAAGCTTTTGAAATAAACTAAAACTGTTAGTAAAGAAGTTTACACTGAGCTTTTACGAAGTTTTGCTAAATTAGAAAAATACTCAATTTCTCTTGAACTTGCTTTACAACAATGTCAAGAATAAATAAAAATGACATAGTTTGCAAACAAAAAGCGTCAAATGTATTTCTAAAAGAACGTGAACAATATTTCAAAATAAAAGATCTGAAAGCTTAATTGCAAGACAAGAACATTACTATAAGTGAGTTAAAGAAACTCATTGAGAAATGCAAAGGAAAGTCTGTGAAAACTAAGTTTGATAAACCATCTGTTGTTTGACAACCAAATACTCAAAGGATTCCAGATCCATCAGCTTTAGGCAAACTGACTCCTTTTTTAGACTCTTTTGAGAGAAAAAGTTTTTCAAAAACAAAGTCGGTTCCCAAAACTATTGTATCAAAGGGTCTATCAAAACCAGTCACTACACAAATTTTGCCTCAAACAGCAAGGCAAGCTATAAGAAACACAAATGTGATTAAACCAGGCATGTATCAAATTGACACTAGGACATCACAAACTAGAGCATCTCAGTTGCCTTAGACTTCTAGGAATACTAATCCTCGCGTGTCTATCTCTACATGAGTAAATCACAGAACTAATGTTAGTAGACCACATCTTAAGAGAACTCAAATAAAAGATAAGGTCGTGCTAAACAATAGTCAAATGAAGTTTAAGAAGACTGAAGTAGAAGACCACCATAGGATTTCTAGTATTTCTAATAAAACAAAGTCTGTAACTGCGTGTAATGATAGTTTAAATCCCTAACTTTTCGAATGTAATGTTTTTGTGTTACTTTGTGGAAATGTGTGTTTGAATAATTTCGAATCATGGAATGCTTGTGTTTCTAAAATGACGTGAACGCTAGAACTAAGAAGCCTAAAGTAGTGCCTATTAGTACTAGACAACCCAAAAGTCAAGCAAACAAATTTGTTGCAACACCCCCTAAGAAAACAGTTGCATCAGAATCTACTATCTAGAATTTCAAGAGTTACTATAGGATGTTGTATAAGAAAACTACTAAGGCATGGAAATGGTGGATAGAACAATAATGCCCTTCAGGATATAAGAGGTTCCTAAGATAAAAATGAAATGGGTGCCTAAAACTAAGAATGACAATGTGAAAAAAAGACTTAGCTTTGTCAGAGATAATGTATCTAGGAAAACTAATGTCTTGAAACTCACAAATTCTTTAGGATCTAATTTGTCAAATGTTTCATCGTCTTCTAATTCTCTTGCAGATTGTTCAACTTATCCTATTCATTGTTGACTCTGGATGCACAAAGCATATGGTAGGTAATTTAAAGCTGATGTGCAATTTTGTTGAAAAATATCTGGGTACCATTTGTTTTGGCAATGATCAATTTGCTTTAATTCTTGGTTATGGAGATTTGGTTCAAGGAAATATCACGATCAACAGGGTTTATTACGTCAAAGGCCTCAATCATAATCTCTTCTCGGTTGGTTAATTTTGTGATACAAATTTGGAGGTTGCTTTCTGAAAATCTACATGTTTCGTTAGAGATCTTCAAGGAAATGATTTAGTCACCGGTAATTATGGATCTGATCTCTATATAATTCCCCTTCAAGAAATGACTTTATCAACTCTAATCTGTTTCATGGCTAAAGCCTCACCAACTCAAGCATGGTTATGGTATCGAAGACTTTCTCATCTTAACTTCAACTACATCAACTTGCTTTCAAAGAAGGATGTCGTGATTGGTTTACTAAAACTGAAATATGTCAAGGATCAACTTTGTTCCTCTTGTGAAGTAAGTAAAGCAAAAAGAAGTTCATTCAAGACAAAGGATGTTCTAAGTTCCAAAGGATGGCTAAATTTGCTTCATATGGACTTATGTGGTCCAATGCGGGTTGCTAGCATAAATGGGAAGAAATACATTCTAGTAATTGTTGACGACTACTACCGCTAAACCTTGAACATGGACCTATTTCTTTTCCTACATCTAGGATGAACCCCAGAAGTTTAAAAAGACTTTCTTAAGATGATTCAATGAAATCTTCAAGCCCCAATAATTTCTGTTTGAACTGACAGAGGCACTGAGTTCTTAAACAAGACACTCAATGCATACTTCAAAGAAGAAGGAATTGAGCATCAAACTTCTACTCCTCGAACACCTGAACAGAATGACATTGTCGAAAGACGAAACCGTACTCTGGTTGAGGATGCTCGAACGATGCTTTCAACTTCTAAACTTCCTTTGTTCTTTTGGGCTGAAGCAATTGCAACCGCATGCTATAACCTCAAAACAGATCAATCATAATCCCGACACATGAGAAGACTGCATATCACATCATCAATGACAGAAAACCTTCAATCAGATACCTTCACATCTTTGGTTGCACTTGTTACTTAACCAGAGATGGTGAAAATCTTGACAAGATGAAAGAAAAAGGGGATTCGTGCATTCTGGTGGGATACTCCACTCAATTTAAGGGATATCGAGTTTACAACAAGAGAACCCGATTAATAGTTAAATCTATACATATTAAGTTTGATGAAATCATACAGATGAGTGAGACATCTGTTGCTAATAACACTTCAGGCCTCGTTCTCAAATGACAAAAGGTGTCAGATTATGACAACTCTGGGCCTCGAGCCCCAAATACAAAATGTTTCTTCTTCAGCAGATACAACAGCTCCGTCACAACAAGATTGGATTTCTATCGGAATCCTCTGTATGACATGAATTTTCAACTGCAGGTTACTTTTCTCAAGTGTCAACAAGTCTTCTCTCCTACCGATAATTCCTAAAACAACAAGACACATCAACGAACGACCACTACAATGAATATTCAATCTTCAATAGAACAACAACTCCAACAAATGTTAATGCTGAGGAAAACAACAATAATCAAGCAGCAGATACACAGGTTCAACAAGATGAATTTATTAATCCTCCTGGTACACCAGTACGAGAAGTTGATGAGTCTTCCTCATGTAATATTGATAATTCAAATATGCATACCTTCTATCAACCAGACGATTCTGAATACCGATGGACCAAAGATCACCCGCTAGAACAAGTTCGTAGAAATCCATCCAAGCGAGTGCAAACAAGACGACAACTTGAAACAGATCATGAAATGTGTATGTTTGCGCTCACTGTGAGTACTGCGGAACCGAAAAACATTAAGGAGGCAGTGGCTGATTCTGCATAGATAAAAGCAATGCATGAAGAGCTTCATCAGCTTGATAGACTACAAGTCTGGGAACTCATTGACAAACCCTTTGGCAAGACTGTAATCAAGCTAAAGTGGTTATGGAAGAACAAAAAGGATGAAGATCAAACTGTTATTCGCAATAAGGCACGACTTGTAGCTAAGGGATGTGCTCAGGAAGAGGGTATTGATTTCGAGGAATCATTTGCTCCAATTACTTGCTTGGAAGCTGTTCGAATTTTCGTCGCATATGCTGCACACAAGTCTTTTCCAATCTATCATATGGACGTGAAAACGACATTTCTTAATGGTCCACTAAAGGAGGAGGTTTATGTTGCACAACCAGATGGGTTCGTTGATCCTGATCATCTAGAACAGTTTAAACCGTCTAATGAAAGCTCTATATGGATTGAGCAAGCTTCGAGAGCCTGGTATGATAAACTCTCAAAATTCCTGATGTCTAAAGGTTTTACTAAAGGTACCATTGACCCTACTCTATTCACGATAAGATATGGGGAGGACATTCTACTCGTGCAAATTTATGCCGATGACATTATTTTTTGGTCTACAAACCCTAAATTTTATAAATGATTTGAAAAATTAATGCACAATAGATTTAAGATGTCCTTAATGGGGGAAATGAAATTCTTTTTAGGACTTTAGATCCACCAATCCCCAAAAGGTATCTTTATCAATCAGGCCAAGTATGCTTTAGAAATACTTAAAAAACATGGTATGGAAAAATGTGATACCGTTAGTACACCAATGGCTACCAAACCTAAACTGGATGCAGACTTGAGTGGAAAACTCGTAGACCAAACTGACTACCGTAGTAAAATTGGGTCACTCATGTATATGAAATCTAGTAGACCAAACATAGTATAAGCAATATGTTTTGTGCATGTTATCAAGCAAGACCGACTAAAAAACACCTCAAAGAGGTTAAAAGGATCTTTCGATACTTAAGGGGTACCATTAATATGGGACTTTGGTATCCGAAGGATTCTGGCTTTGAACTAACAGCTTTTTCAGATGCTGACCCATGTTGCCAGGAAGTCTTGATACTCGCAAAAGCACTTCTGGAGGAATACATTTCCTAGGTGATAAGTTAGTCAGCTAGATGTCAAAGAAGCAGGATTGCGCTGCCATGTCATCAGCAGAAGCTGAGTACGTGGCGTTATCTGCAAGTTGTACTCAAGTAATGTGGATAAGGACACAGCTTAAGGATTATGGCTTCAACTATAACAATATACCATTGTATTGCGACTCTCAGTCAGCCATATCAATCTCATGCAACCCCTTGTAACACTCCCGTACCAAGCATATCCATACTCGATATCATTTTATCAAAGAACAGGTTAAAAACGGTATAATTGAATATTATTTTGTCAGAACTGAATACCAATGAGCTAATATGTTTACTAAAGCCTTACCCGAAGATAGGTTTTAGTATCTTGTCAGATGAATTGGTATGAGATGTTTGACTCCAGCAGAACTGGAGGTTATGGCAAATGAATCTGCTTGATATTTCATCAAACATCGACATGTAAATATTTTTCAAAAAAGCAAAATACAAAAATATAAAACCTATAAAACCAAATACACAAATATAAAATTTCAAAAAGAAAATACAAAATCAAAAAATCAAAAAAATTCCAAAAAGAATCTTCTCGACATGTCTCTTAGAATCGATAACATTTACATACCTAGCAATGTTGATTAACATCAACACGGGCGTGTAAATCAAGTTCGAGCAAGAGTTCAGAAGCTTTCAAAACATGTCATTTCTAATTTATCTAAATGACTTGTAATTGCTCTCAGATTGCAACTCGGACCTGAACGACAAATGAGAGTATACGTTTCAGTGCGCTTATCCTTAGAGTTAGAAGAGAAGTCTTCTAACATTTGGTTTTTTCAAAGCGTTGAACACAATTTTTCAAGAATTTCTCAATTAAAATTCAAAATCTTTCAAAATTATGTGTTCAACACTCCATCCCTCATAAAGTTTTACAAGACAATTCTTCTACATTTGGTTTCATTTTTTAAAATATGTCAATGTTTTAGGGGGAGTTTTTCGAAAAATAATGCTTTAATGCTTTTGGATACTCTTCTTATATGCTTTGGGTATTCGAAACATTTAAACTGATCTTAATAACAAATTGGAAATAATAATAACAAGTAACAATAGAATATTTGTTAAGAGATTGAGGCAGTGTACGTTAGGTATCATCTTATATATCTCACCCTCAATTTTATATTTATTTTACAACTTGGTATCTTTTTTTTGGTGTCAAACATAGGTAAAATTGAGGGGGAGCAAGAATAAAAAGTTCCATAGAATTCTTGTTGATAATATTTTTAACCCACAGAATTTTATGGCAAATTTTAATCACATGGTATTTCAAAAACTAAGTGAATTAGTATTTAAAATAAGGGGAGAAATGTAATTAAAATGTGATCTTGAAAATAATAAGTGATCTAAACGACTCAAAGTGCTCTATAATTTTCAAAAAAGCTTTTATGGTTATGATCTTATACCCAACAACATCTTAATTTCACGACGATTCTGAAGTCATAAGGTGGTTAGGTTAGGTACTAGTCTTATGATCCAATTAGAACCAGAGGGATCTACCCAAGGAAACTCTATAGTTAGAAATAATAGTCCTTAGGTATGATTGGACATGAATAAGAACGAGAATAATGCTGACTAAGATTGAGCTAACACTGGAACAATCACAACAAGGTGTTAGTAATGACGTCTTGGTAAGCATTGAAGGGGTTGAAGAATTAAAAAGAAATGTATAGATAAAGGGTAAAAACAAAGAAGCCCTCCACACACATTTGGCAGAAACCAGGTCAATACATAATCTATCGGTTTTCATAAAGATGAATTCTGATATTGAGGAATGACATCATGGATCCAGTGATGCAATGCACAACCCTTCCTAGCCATTCAAGTTTCTCTCAAAAGATACTTGTCTCATTTGTCATAGAGATACACATGACTTCTATTGACTTTCTCACTTCGAGTTAGTTAATATTGAATAGGTGGCAGTCTGCTCCAGCCTTCGAGTAATAAAACCAAAACGCACTAATTGAGTCTAGAGCCAAGAGATCAATAAATAAATCTCATTAAGACACATTCCATGACAAACACTTGTTAAACACCAATAAGTTCACAAGCTGTTAACAAGAGTCCTACGCATTATCCTTGTGATTCTGCCAGAACATTCAAAGTGATGTTCTTTAGCATTCTACAGTGACGAATGGAAATCTTTCCAGAGTCAACATCAAACAGCTTGGCGATAGTTGACTTGCGAGATTCTATATGAATCAAGCTTGTCAACTAGATATCTATTCGGTCTAGTAAATGAATTGATGACTCAATTAGAAAGATAGTAACTATCTGATTCACTCATATCGTGTTGTCTGCGTTGAGACGTTCTGGTATTAAGAACAAGCAAGCATGGTGAATCTAATACATTTGTGTTAGAGGATCTTACGCTTTGAGTTGGAAACCCTATCAAGGAGATTATTTGAATCTACCTAATCACAGGTACAATATTTATATGATAAAACGGTCCTACGAAACCGAAGGTTAATGCAACCGAATCTCGATGAATGATAAAGCCATATTCGTCCATATATGTTGTTTATCACTAACATTCAAATGTTGGTACAAACGACAGTGTTGCAGGCTCATTCTAGCAGAGTCTGATTCATTATCGCATGCTCGTGCTCAAACTACAAAGACATACTATAAGCATCGAGATTCAAAGATCAAGAAAGCTCAAGAATTAAAGACAAAGACTTCCACATACTCTGATATTAAAGATAACTCCTTAGAAACCAAGCTTCAAGGGAGATTATTAGAGAGCTTTCAAGAAGATGCAAAGTATGAGAATGTTGTTCAAGATACATGATCGCAAGGTGGCAAAGACGATTAAGATAAACAAGGAAAAGATTTAGAGATCTTGAAATCAAAGTTAAAGTCTAAAGACAATGACAAAGGCTCAAGATCAAAGATCACACAACATGAAAGAACAAGCCTACAACATAATAAAGACCAAAGATTCAAGAACTTAATGACAGAGCAATCTAAACAAGTCCAAGGAAGCAATATTCAAGATGTCACCTCAAGAATTCAAAGACCACACATTAGGGGAGATTGTTAGCCTCAAATATGTCTATGAACATAGAAGCTCAGAATCTGCAGGATACCTCCATAAGGAAACCTTACTTCGAGGAGATTGTTAGCCTTAAAATATTAAGTCAAACAAGGAAGCTCAGCTACAAATCATAGAAGCACGGTCTTATTAAATATATGTTGTAATAGGCTAAGTTACGGGTATCGGGCTCGTTTATTTAATCTAATTGTGTAAGCGTTATGGGCTTAAGCCCACAAGACCCGAGCCCGGCCCAAGTCCAAACCATTCGGCCTAATAAGTTTCATAGTGAGCCGGCCCAATAGACAAGTATAACCTTATATGGTTGTGGTATAAATACACCTTCTTAAAGTGTGAAGAAGGTTGGTTATCTCATTTATTTCATTTTGTAAACACATAGCAATCCAAACACTCTCTTATTTTCTCACTCTTTTCTTCTCATCTTCTTCCTTTTTTCTCTCTTTATTTCTTATCTTATTTTCTTGTCAAATCCATGGTGAAGTGAAGTGATTTCTTGGTTTCGACACAACCATATAAGGGCAAGGTAGTATAAAGACTGTTACTGATGGCATCGTTTCTACATAATCATGTTTCCCTAGACATCTTCGCAAGCAATTAAGAAGCTAGTTTTCTAGAGCCTAACGCCCACACTTATCAACAAGAAGCAATATTATAAGGAGTTACAAAACAAGTTTCATGCAATCATAAGCAAACACAAATTAATTTAGCCTAACATGTTATAAGAAAGTGAAGAACAACAATTAATCAAATAATAAGACATATTGAAAGATTAAAAAGATAGAAGAACTTTACTTCATTAAAACATGGAGTTAGGGTTGATACAAGAGGGTTTAGGAACCCTAAAATCAACCCAAAACCTAATAATAATCGTACCACAAATATGACTAACAAATCCCATAAGTTCCACACATTAAAACCCTAAAACTGAGTTTGTATATATAGAAAAACAATCATGATGGCGTCGTGATAAGTGCTTAATTACACATATCTTTTACCTCTAAAAATGAGCTTAAATGACCAAAAACAGACAAAAACTGCCAAATATATGTTTGTTTTGCATTTGTATTGTGCAGGAAGTGGATATCAACAAAAAGACAGAAAACCAAGCCAAAATGACAAAACTGAGCATGGAATGGAAAAGACTGTGCAAAATCAAGGCCAAAGTCCAAAAATGCCAAAGTCAGAGTCAATACTGAAGAAT
>BQNB010013484.1:66328-77058 GCA_026074375.1 Tanacetum coccineum | reverse complement strand
GATTCGGGCTCGGTTGTGCCTAGGCCGTTTGATGCTTAAAAGAGTGGTCACAAAGTAAAATGAGGGATGAAATATGTAGTGTTAAAGACGTGTAACGTAACTTTACTGCTATGCATATTATCTCCAAGTATAAATAGTTGGTTATTATTGTGACATTTGAAGTTATGTTTGTTGTGAATAATGAGAAGGTATATTTAATTTGCAACTGTAATTAGCTTTTGAGGTAACAATTTATGATTGTAGTATTATTACTGTTGTGAGGCTATGATTGGGGGTATTTGGTATATCGATTGTGTGTTTGTAAATGATTACTGCTTAGGAGTAAAAAGTAAAAATTGTGATTATTTCAAGTTTAAAAAGTTCACATCTTATATTTTCATCTCACACAAATGTCACATACATGATAGATTGATAGATGAATAATCATTTTGTTTCATACTGTACAACTTAACATTAGTTCCTTGTTCCTTGACTTCTTGTGTGCCATTTTATCAGCTTGTGGTTTGTTTAACCGCGAGTAATTTTGGTTCGCGCATTTCGGCCGGAGGTAAATTTCATGTTATATGTTAGTATTCATATTAGTTAATAGTATAGGGTGTTTAGTGAAACTTTAGCCCAAGTTTAGCCCAAATAGGATTTAATATGTCGGTTCATACAACTCTATATATATATACCATAGGGTAGGGCATTCAATGTCGACTGTTTTCTTTTATCTCCTTCATAGCAGCTAGGTCTCAACTCGGTTTAGAGTTGGTTTACTTCCCCCCTCATCTCTAGAATAAAGAGGTGAGGGGGAGGGGTCGTTGTACATCATTCTTTTCTTGCTTAATCAATAAACGTTTGGTTAAGGATATTTTCTTGCGCGGTCTTACTTTTCTGTCAACGTATACATATCGTGCTTGCTTGTTCGTCTTCGGGTTATTATGTTATCCGCGCTAGATTTCCGGATTGTTGGTCGATATTCCAACAAAGTGGTATCAAGAGCTTGGTCGAGGGTTCTTGGAAGTTTAGGATCGATATCGAAGGTTCTTTTGATCAGGTTTTCGTTGAAGAAGAAGACGGTTCGTTTTTAGGTTTCCAACGATCGACAAAAGAAGCTGGTTACTGTTTATAGTTCTTGGTCAGTAACAACAGCGAGAGAAGATTAAAAGGTGAAATATTACTTTGGAATTGAAGTGATCACGTGCGATTTTTTATACTACACAAGTTAGACAAGTTCTTTTTTTTAATCTTTTATAATATTCAAAAGTAAAAGGTAAGATCTTTTTTGCTTCTGGTAATTATAAACGACTTCAAAAAGGGTTTCGAGTTTTATTATTAAAATTCGACTTCATTTATATCGAGTAAAGTTTGACTTAAACGGAGGTTCTTGTTGCGGATATTTATTTATTTTTCTTCTTGTGGTTCAAGTTTTGATCGTGGTTCGCTTGAGGTTTAAGCTTACGATCGGGTTTGCTTGTTCGGAATCAAAGGTTTACGGTTTTTCTAATTAAATCGATTTGCAAGAAGGGTTTATAGCAACAAGGGGAATATTGCACAAGGAGACTTTGTTGGGGTTTATCGATTGTTGTAAGGTTTATTACAAGGTTTAAAATCGATCAGCAAAGAGATTGAAAATGTATTACTTTGAAGGGTTTCGCACAAGGTACTTTGTTTGATTCGGTGTTGTGAGGTTTATATTACAAGGTTATCAGAATAAACAAAGGGTCGGAGAATAAGTCCAAGACTTGTCGAGGTTGCAAGGTTTCTTAGGTTACAAGAAATTATTTTGCGAAAATAAAAGTACGAAAAGGGTTACTTCAAAAAGCGTAGGTTACTTTCTTGATTCAAGGGTTGTCGATTTGTTGGACGGTTTTATGCCCATGATTCGATCGATATTTGAGTAAGAAAGGGTTTTGTTTTTTGAAGGGTTTCTTACTTTGATCGACTTCTAAGAAGGTTTATTCTTAGGGTTATATCGATAAAGTAAGGGTTTTTACAAACGGGTTACTTTGCTAGATCGTGCTTTGTGTAGGTAAATTCACAAAAGGTTAAACGGTTAGCAAATGGTTAAAAGAAAGATGACGGGGACCAAGTTTGACATCGAAAAATTTGATGGGAAGAATGACTTCGCGTTATGGCAGGTAAGGATGAAGGATTTATTAGAACAACAGTGATTAGCTACAGTTGGAGGAGTTACTTGCAACCACGGTAGTGGCATACGATAACGTCATTCAGAAAAAAGTCTTATAGCACATTGATCTTGTGTTTGGGTGATCGGGTTTTACGAGAGATCACCAAGGAGACGACTGCAGCGGGGATTTGAAAAAAAAAGTTAGAGACTTTATACATGACAAAGTCTTTAGCTAATCTTTTGAACTTGAAGAAGAAGTTATATACTTTTCACATGCATCCGGGTAAGAGTCAGTCTGAACATATTGATGAGTTTCACAAGCTGGTAGGTGACTTAGCGGCTATAGATGCTGCTATATCGGATAAGGACCAGGCATTATTATTACTTACATCGTTACCATCATCTTACGACAATTTCGTGGAGAATTTGCTATATGGTCGGGATACTATAAAGCTAGAAGACGTGGTCGTGACACTTAATTCTAGGGAACTTCAGAAGATGATGGAAGCAAAGGGTGATGGTGGTGAAGGGTTTTATGTGAGCGAGAGATCTGGTCAGAGGGATATGGAGCAGGGTACATATAGTACATGGTCAAAGTCACAGGGAAGAAGCAGCGGACTCAAGTGTTATATATGTCAGTCTGAGGAGAATTTGAAGAGGGATTGTCCCAGGTATAATCACAAGAAATCTCAAGGTTTTGTCAGGAATGATCAGGTTTCTGGTTATGGAGCTATGGGTATGACAATGTTGATGTTATGATGGCTATGAGTGTTGAAGAACTATTAGACTGGATCATGCATTCAGGGGGCTCATACCATATAACATACATGAGAGATTCCTTGGTTGATTTGGAATAGTATGACGGTGGTAATATACTGCTTTGTGATGGCAGGGAATGCCGTGTATGGGGAGACATGTAAGGTTCAAGTACAGATGAGGGATGGGTCAAGTTTCGTGTTGGACAACGTCAGGTATATTCCGGAATTAAGGCGAAACTTGATATCGATGGGTACTCTTGAAAAAGAGTTTACCGTGAAGATGCAGTCGGGCAAGATCAAGGTTAAAAAGGGTTCACTGATGGTACTATCAGGAACAAGAAGATCTAATTGCGTATATACCCTAGACGGTCAGGTAGTGACCAGGAATACATTGAAGGGTAAGAAGCAGTTAGGAGAATATCAGATTGGGTGGAAGATCAAGACGGGTAATGTTCTTGATTCTCGTAATCAGAGGTCTACACAACAACGTATAAAGAGTGGGGTCACCAAACATTTGGGTGTTGCAGGGATACAGCAGCAGAATGGGTTGGTTAATGAGACAAACGTGACACTCTTTGCTAAGGTATGTTGTTTTTTGATTCAGTCTGGTCTGTCCAAGGTTTTTTTGGGCAGAGGATACAACCATGTCTACATATCTAGTGAATAGGTCACCATCATTAGCGATTGGATTTAAGACACCTGCTTGTAAATTTTAAACACGCAAAAATATATAATATAAAATATTCCAAAAGAGCAATTAAGAACTTTTCTTAAGTTTCCCTTAAGAAGAGCTCACTCTAAAAGATATATATATAATATATAATATACGTATGTTTTCCGGAAAGTATGATTTCCCGGGTCGTTTTCCCAACGATTTGAGAAATTGAAACCTCGCTTGATATTGGATATTGATTTGAATGGGTTCGAAGATTGATTTAGATTTCTATAACTACTAATTAAAAGCACATTTAAAAACAAGCAATTAATGAACTAAAACAATTACGGAAGCAAATAAAACGCGACAAATAAGCAAGTATACTAAATTTAACTCCTAAAAATTCAAACTAAATTTCTAAACCTAAGTTAGGACAAAAGAAAATTTTAAGAAGAAGAAAAATATTTTTTGATTATTTTTGAATTTATTATGATTTAAAAACTATTTTAACCTAAATAAATCCTAAAAAATAGCAAATAAAGTCCTAAAAATTAAGAAAAATGATTTTTAAGCTTAGAAAAATCTAAAATACTATAAAAACTAAGAAAACTATTTTTAACTATTTTTAAAATTAAAATCCTATTTTTAAAATTAAAAATAAAAGCTTAAAAATGAAAATTAAAATCTAAAAGGTGTAAAAATTATTTTACTGAATGTAAACCTAAAGCTATTTTTTATAAAACTAAAAACTATTTTTTTGTAATTTTCTGAAACTTTTTTCTATTTTTTATGTTTTTTCGAAAATTTAAACTTAAGAAAAATGATTAAAAATAGTATACTAAATAGAAAAATGCCAAAAATCAGGAAAAAACTAAAACGTTATAAAGATCAAAGGAAAAATAAAAAGAATCTCAAAGCTTAACAAATAAGCCGGGAAAAAACTATTATAAGCTACGGCTTATTATAAAAGCTTAAAAGGAAAATGAGTATAAAAGTTAAATGGAAGGAGAAGTAGACGGATGAGCTATTGTAGCATGATGATTAACACGTTGGGTTTATAAGAGTGAGGTCTTGGGTTCGAGGTCTGGCAACCTTTTTTTGCTATTTTTTTTATTTTTGCTTATTTTTAAAAACTGAATGCTAAAACTTATTAAGGACTTATTTTTAAGCAACTTTAATGAAAGAAACATAAGCTGAAAACCAAAATTGAGTTCACAAAGAGCTTATGAAAGCTGTTGAATCAGAAAGTGGGCTTTAAAGCTCACTTTTACTAGATTCTACTTAATCACTTGCAATAAGCTCAAATTAAGCTCAAACTTAAAAGCAAAAGTTATTCTAGGCAGCTTATGATAACTACAAGCTATTTCTAATAAGCTTTTAAACTAAGAAACAATAATCCTTGACTGAATCCAATGATCTAACCTGCAAACTCAAGGTTTAACTCAAAAAGCACACATTCAAATTAAGCTAATATACTTAAAAAGTTATAAATAAGCCTAAGCTTTTAAAAACTAGATAAACAACTTTTAAACTATAGATCCAATCTATAAAAACAACAACTCAAAGTTAGAAATTAAAAACTAAAAGCTAGGACAGAAATTACTCTTTTTGGTCTTGTTGAGATTTTTGTTGAACTTTTAAGCTAAATGATCCTAAGTAATTAAGCTAGGATTTGAGAAATAAGACTTAATCTAACTTATCCTACATGTTAACTATAAGCTAGGTAAATTTAAGCTCCTAAATCCTGCTAACATCAGCTGAAAAGAGGCTTAAAGGTATAGCAGTGGTAACTTAATCTTACCACTGCTGATGCAATTGACAGAAGGCAAAGCAAGAATGCAGGTATCTATGAGAGATAACCTGCAATACTCACTCTTATTGAGTGAGTTGGAACACAAGGGAAGCTCAAAACAAGCCTTAAAGAGCTTGATGCAAATTTCAACTAGCAAATGAAATAAAACCAAGTTTCCCCTGGTGCTAAATTAAACTAATAAGCCATAAACTGAATTTAAGCTAAATATAACCATACAAACTAGCAAAAATCTGAATCAAATGTAAAACTCAAATTAACCAAAGTGAAAACTCAAATCATCTTTGACTTATGAAGTCAAACTATGCTATTCCAAACACTACTTAACTCCTTGACAGAATTAAAAAAGCTTTAGATATTAAGATCTAAAAGACTAAACCTAAGTACCAGATGATAATTAGCTTATGATAAGCCTAACAAACATAATTCAACAATTGATCCAGCTAAATTCTAAGATCTACACTATTTTTTACTATTTTTGATTTTTTTATAGATTTTAAGACATAAATGAAAATTTAAGATCTAAGCTATCTAAGCTAAAAACATATGAAGCATTTCAACAAATAAGCACAATTATAGAGAAATAAGCACAAAATAGCTACTAGGATAAGCAAATAAGCAGATCTATGCTAATAAACAATTTTTAAGCAATTCTAAACTAGAAATTAAAGACAAGGAAAGTAAAAGAAAGACTTACAAGTAGCTTCAGCCAAACAGAAGCTTAAAGGCTCAATTGAGCTTATCTACTAGCTCTAGCTTATCCTTATGGATAAGCTAGTAAAAGTCTATGAGATCCCTTCCATTATTGGATCTCCTTCCAAAAGCTTAATTGATTTTATGATTAAAGTAAGATTAAGACTGATTTAAACTTAATTACTAGCTTATAGACTAGTAAGAGCTGATAAGAGCTTATAGGAGCTTATGAGCATTTAGCTTAATAATTGAGGAAAAATGAAAGCTTATAGGTGAAAAAGAGAGAGCTTATGATAAATGTAAAACTGAATTTTATTCACTAAAAACTTTGATTACATTACTTTAAAAAGGAAATTACAAACCATTTAAGAAAAATTACATTAAGCTAAAAACGAACTTTAAGCTAAACTAAAAGCTACTAACTACTCATCTAGTGTGTGTGTGATATGAGTATTTATAGCCACTGAAGAAGATTCTAGCCCTTTGCTTGCTCAACACGCTCCTCTAAATCATGTCCGTACATTCTCTTAATGATTGGAGGATTGATTATGGCCCTTGGATCACAATTGAACTCACACGGATTGCCAGCTTGGCAATCCGTGATAGAGACATATGTGCTTCTTTTGTGAGAACAATTAGTGCACAACCCAATTTCTCTTGTGCTTCCTTGCCTGCCAACGTGGCATTCTAGCTTGGGTTGATTAATGAGATGCTTTGAGATTACTCATTTGTCCCTGCCATTGTGTTGTAGAGCCTCTGAATTGTCTTAATCACCCCTTAATTTGTGTTTGCCCCTTGTTTTTTACTGTAGGTAACTTTGGAGGAGACGATGAATAGTACTTCGAGTTTGGCGCTTTTTTTTAAACTGTCAAAAAGGGTAATTCGTTTTAAACTTTGGGCAAATGGCAAAATCAGTCCTTCTCTTTGTTTTATAAAATATGTAGTGTAAAAAGACTTCCAAGTTTGGCAGAAATAGTCCCTGTGGTTTTATAAAAGGTAAATGGGCCAATTGTTTTGGGCTTATGGAAATGGGCTTGGTATCCGGGTAAGGTTTTTAAGCCCTAATCTTTATTCACCAATAACCAACCAATAAAACTAAACCCTAATCCAACCTAATCTCTATTGTTGCAACTCTCATCAACCCTCAATCTCACCAAGAACATGATATAAAACATAAACATAAAGTTGTAACAATTTTTACTTCCACTTTATAAAAGATGACAAAATATTAACTTATTTCTTTTGTAAAAATAACACAAACACATGGATCTTTATGAATAAACATAGATCTATAAAGATAATAGGTGAAACCAAGCAAAGATCATGAAAGACTTACAAATCAAGAAGGACAAGTAGTGAAAATACAAGATCTATACCAAAGAACTATAGATCTATAAAAACCCCAAATAATCTTGCAAACCCTAATTTTATAAATCTTAAAAAAAACTTGAAATTCAACCAACCAATACTTAGATCTACCTTAGGTAACCTTAGAAATGAACTTAGAATGATTGGATCTTGATAGAAATCAAAAGTTATGAATGTGTTTGTGTGTGGGTTGTGTGCCGTGGCCAAAGAGGGAGAGGAAGAGAGATGTGTGAAAATTTTGTGGCTAGTGAAATGAGTTATAACCCTAAGTTGTGATATCACATGGTATTTATAGGATATGTGTGAGGGTTTTGGGTGAATTTTATACTAGTAAGTGACCAACACAAGTGTGTGTTGTTGGTGGTTCGGTAATAAGAAGGCCACAAGGACCAAATTTGTCAAGTTTTCTAGCTAAAGTTCAAGTAACATGGTCATGGTTCAATATACTTGGTCTTGGTTTTAAATTTCTAGTCAAATGGTCCAAGCTTGCATGTGATGTGTAAGGGATGGCATGCATGCAAGTTACTAGGCAACAAAAATGTCATTTTCCCTCACATGCATGGCAAGGATTCAAATTTTGAGTTAGTGGAGCTTAAATGATTTAATTTCAAGTGTATGGTGACATTGTGGTGGTTTTAGGCGTCCTCATGCATATGGGGAGAGGTATGAACGAAATTTTTGGACTTAGGGTATAAGATCATCGGTAACTTGAGTTTACACGAAAAGATTTCGAGTTTCCGGGGTTCCGTTTGGTCAAAAATGCGAAAAACGCAATTTAAGAAATAAAACCCTAAAATTAATATCGGAAGTGATCAAAAATCACGAAATACTCAGAAAAGTTAAAATATCTCATATAATGCCTAAATTAATTAAAAATCGATGCCGGGACGCGTCCGATGACGTTTTTCAGTTTTTACGCGGTTTAACTTCCCGATAAACTGTCAGATTCAAACGTAACGTACAAAATTCAAAATAAATGATCGGAATGGGTCGGAATACTAACCGAGAATTTACGAAGTGTGACAAGTTAGACATTAAAGGAAGGGGTATCATGGCATGCCAAAGTCATGTCAAATTTACATTTTTAATGTCACCCTAGTGCCATCTCATTTAACACACACACCAAAACATACCCCTTCACCTATAAAATGTCATTTTCCATGCTAAATTCCTCGTTTTAAGAACCACACACAATTTTATTTTCTCTTACATTATTTCAAACAAACGAAATTTTATTCGTTCAAATAACAATAAAAAGTACAATACAAAAATTAAAGGGTAAATTACACCGTTGGTCCCTGAACTGAGGCATGATTGCGAATTCAGTCCATAGATAACGGGGGTCGATGTCGTTAATCTCTAAAGTCGATTTTTGTTGCATGTTTGGTCCCTCGAGCCCCGTTATACGTAACGGCGGTTACTTTGACTTTTCAACCATGGGCATTTTTGTAAATTCAATTTTTTTATTATTTCATCATTAGTCCCTGACTTAAAATTCAAAACAGTAATCTTTACTGATACCATTTTTTTGTCTTTTTCCAATTACACCACCGGTCCTTGAGATAATTTTTTTATATTTTTCTCATTTAAATTATGAAAAATACAAATATGCCCAGCAGATTTGCATCGTTGTCGTCATCGTCAAGTTCTACATCGATGATCGTCATCATCATGGAGATTAACATCATCATCGTTGCCTTATTCATGTGTTTAAACATGCAATCAAAAATAAAAAATAACATATAAACAATCATCATCGTCATTTTAAGAATCACCGTCATCGTTTTTTACCTCTAATTCTAGTATAATCATCTTCATCATTAACTTTTGCATTTCCATCATCGTTTATCATCATGATCATTGATCACATGATAAAAGTTATGAAGTTGGCGATCGAAGACGATGGTGAAGCGAAATAGACGGTGGTGATCGAAGACGATGTAGAAATGGGCGTTGTTCGAGATGGAGCAATGATAGGCCATGTAGCGGATGGAGCAGTTATGGGATAGGAGATGGAGTTTATTGATATGGCTAAATCGTGTCTAGTGGTATTCCCAATCGACGACGATACATATGGTGGAGCTCGTTTTCAACTTGCCTAAATAGTGGTCTTGTAGTATAGTGGGGAGGGGGGTGACCTTGACGATGCTCCTACGGATACCCAAAATACATAGGGAAAAAATCGATATTGGTAACAAATAATAGAAGTGCCCTCATGAAAATAGTGTGACTTCCCTCTACACTAAGATTTTCAAAAATCATAGTTGTTTAATGTGTAAACTGTATTTCCGATTGTACTTTTTGCCGGAAACAATGGAGGTGAAGATATTAAACTAAGCAGGAAGGGAGAAGGACAGAAGGTGAAGGGATGTCGAATGGGGAATGAGGAATGGGGAATGGGTTGTGGGGCCATTAATTTATTACTTTTTTATATTTATTTGCAAACTAAAATTATTACGTATAATATACTCAATATTTTTTTATCTCCTTACGAGTCTTGTATAAATTCTACCTTATTATTAACCATGAAGATTGTCATCCCGAGGTTATTAAATGCTCATAAAAACCCAGTTCGCCCTCAACTTTATTAACCCTTATGGTCTGGTTCACTCACCCGGTTGCATTAGTGTCCACGTATACCATATGTGTCTCTTTCTCTTTGTTAACAAAAAACACACACCTAACACAACCACCATCTATCTCTCTCTCGAGATGTTTCTCAGATCCATCTTCTCCATTTCAGAAGGGTTTAATAAAGTTGAGGGCGAACCGGGTTTTATCAGCATTGGGTGTGTGACGATGATGACAATCTTCGTTGTTAATAATAAAGGTATAATTATGGTTCATGTTTGCTTATACATTGGCGTATGCTTCTTCGATGCCACCGGTCCTTTCGTTGCCGCTATACATGGCGTGTGACGATAGTGATGGGTGTGTGACGATGATGATAGAGTCGTAATCTACAAAATAAGCCCACATATAACTTTTTTGCATTTATATTTTACTGGAACATTGCTTACTGAGGCCCATACGCATCTTGGCGAGGCAACTTACCATATTTGCATCCAGGGCGTATTAATCCTCTTTTTTTAGCTGTTCCAGAAGGCAGATTGCTTTTTATTAAACGATATAATGTGGCGAGGCGAGCAATACAAATGTGGGCAAAATCAATTTATTAGAAAGCTCATATGTATCTTGGTTGGGCAACCCAGGTGGCAATTGCTACTTAAAAATGTAGCATTCGCAACTGTGATTGCGGCCATGGCTTATTAGCCCAAAGTAAGTTCCATCACAATATATCTGAGCCTTCATTTAGAGTCACTGTTGAGTGAA
>BQNB010013484.1:28574-63867 GCA_026074375.1 Tanacetum coccineum | reverse complement strand
ACGTATTATATATTATATTATATATATTTTTGAGAGTGAATTTTATCAAGGATAACTTGGTAATCTTCCTAATTACTCTTAGGATTATATTATTTTATTATATATTTTACGTGTACAAAACTGCGAATCAGTTTTTGGCGCCGCTGCCGGGGACTTGTGTAAGCGATTCCTTCGTTTCGAGTTTGTGAATTTGGTTTGAAGATCCTTTCGTCCTCGAAAGTTAAATTTTTGTCATAAATCCAAAAATCCAAAAAAAAAAAAAATTAAAAAATATAAAAAGTAAAAAATATTTTCTTTTTCTTTTTAGTATAATTATCATATTAAAAAAAATAGAAAAATCAAAAATATAAAAAAATTGTCTTAATTCAGAAAATAAAATTCACCAAGTTGGTAACCGAACACCAACAAATAATATCTTCTATTGAGATATTATCATTTCAATTTCCGGTGAACTTGCAATTGTTCCCAAATCGTAATCAAAGATTTAACACTTGCCTTTTGTGTCTCTACCAAGTACGGCTCACCTTGAAAAGCAATTTTCAAGAGCTACCGTGAAGTAGTTGATTATTTGGTTTAAGTCTCTTTCGTGTAACCGTTAAAATTCATTGAAAAAAAAAAAAAAAAAAATTAGAGTAAAATTTTGCTTTTTAATTGTTAGTTTTTCCTTTTTATGCGCACTCGTTCGCAATCTCGTAGACGTCGTCAACAACAAACTCTTTCGGAAGATCCAATTGTTGAACAAAACGTTGTTCCAATGGCCGACAATCGAACAATGGCCCAAATGTTACAAGCACCCATCGAGGGGTATGAAGATGCTATAGTTGTTCCACCAATCTGTGCAAAGCACAAATTTACGGTTAACAAGAATCCCCACAATCACCATCCATTTTAACAAGTCACTTCAACGTTTAGACATCCAGAAGTTCCGAACACTTCGGTTAATAGCTTTTGCTTTCCCTTTTTGCTCTAGACGGTGAAGCCCGAATGGTTAGACAAAGAACCACCAAGATCAATTCCCACATGGGACGACCTTGTTTTCAAGTCAATAAACCAATTACTTCCCACCTTCAAAACACTTTAACTATCGGAATGAGATCATAACCTTTACCAAAACCAAACAGAAGCCTTCTAATGAAGCATGGTGGGGAAACGTTTTAAAGGACTCCTTCGTCAATGTCCTCACCATGGCTTTTCGAACTCCACCAACTCGTTATTTTACAACTCTTTTTGAATATCAAACGATCAAGATGCCTTAAGATTCTGCAGCAGGTGGCAATTTCCTTGGACAAAATGCCATCACGAAGGTATAGCGATTATTGAAAGCAAGTCAAAAGTCGTTACTCCAGAAGCGTGCAAGAGACTCAAGAGTGAGTTATGGATGCTCCTCTTTCTAATTCTTCATCTTCCAATAATTCTTTCGATATGCAACAAATAGCCGCTTCTCTCGAGGATAAGATGACTATCAAGATGAACCAAATGTTGAATCAAATGAAAGCTTTAGTCGTTACTACTCCTGCACCAGTCAAAGCAGTTGAGGAAGTATGTGTCACTTGTGGATCAAATCACAGTTTTAACCTTTGTCCATTAACTCGAGGTGGAAACGATTTTCCCGTTTTTCATGACAACATCCAACAATTTCAACAAACCGCAGCCGTTGGTAATTTTCTCCAAAGAAACCAACCTTTCAATCTGGCAAGTCAAATGAGACCACCGGGTTTCAATCAACCGAATGTCCAAACCAACCAAAACCGTTATCAAGGAACCAATTCTAATTTCAACCAAAACCGTGGAGGAAATTACAACCAAAACCGTCCAAACAACCAAACTCAAAATCAAGTTTATCAAGCTCCACCATACCAAACACCAACCAATCAACCACAAATCAATCAAGTTTTACCTCACCAACCTCCAACAAATAGTGTGTCTAAAACGGAATTTGAAAATTATTCTAAAGCAAATGATGCAAACATGAATAATTTGCAAATGAAGTTGGATAATTTTCAAAATGATTTTCAAAGAGTTTACAATGAGTCTCAAAAGAAGCAAGATGATTTTCAGAAAATGATGCTCGGTTTCATGCAAAACTATCACACAAACCAACCTTCAAGTTCAAGTTCTTTACCAAGCAATACCATTCCAAACCCAAGGAACGAAGCCAAGGCAGAACCTTCGATTCCTCTTGTTCCTACACCCGATGTTTCAAAACCTCAAAAAGAACCTGAACAAAACCCGGAGACGTCAACGGAAAAAGTGCAAAACCCAAATTTGGAAAATACCGCACATGTCCCATCTCCGGGGGAAGAAGATTCCATTTTCATGGAAATTCCAAAACCAAAAGCAAAGAAAACCGTTAATCTTGATCCTAATCCTAATTCGTACCCATCTAAACTTCCATATCCTGAGAGGATGAAAGTGAGAGAACACGATAAACCAAGTGCTCAATATAGCCGGTTTTTGAAAATGGTTCAAACAACTTCGTTTAGAGATTGGATTGAAAGATGCTCTTGTCGAAATGCCAAAGTTTAACAAATGGTTAAGCTCGTTGCTAAGAAACAAAGAGAAGCTTGAGGAGATCGCTATCACAACTGTGAATGCTGAATGTTCCGCTATCATCATGAACAAAGTTCCCGAGAAACTCGAAGATCCGGGAAAATTTCTTATCCCATGTGCTTTACAAGAACTCAAAAGGCATGCTTTAAGCCGATTCAGAGCTAGCATTAATCCTTTTACCTAATTCTATCTACAAGAAACTTAGGCTTGAAGCTTTGACTCCTACTCGTATGACACTCGAGCTTGCCAATCGTCCATTTCCACCGCTAGGGCAAATAGCCGAGGATGTTGTAGTTAGAGTCGATGGTTTCACTTTTCTTGCGGATTTTGTGGTGGTTAATTTTGAACCTGACCCGAGAGTGCCTATTATTTTAGGAAGACCCTTCCTTCGAACCGGCAAAAGCTCTCTTGATTGTACGAGGAAAAATTGACTTTAAGAGTAGAAAAGATGAACTGGTTTACTAATGCCTGATAAATCTGAGAAAACAAGGAAAAGAACTATGCCGATAAATCTGAGAAAAACAAGGAAAAGAATTTTGTTCATGCCATTTCTATCATTGATTTTTCAAAAGACGATCCATTTAGTGGCAGTACCACTAATAATCCTCCTCCTAGTTCTTCTCCGATGAAGACTAGTGATAATTTCAAGAAGTTCACCGATGAATTTGCTCCTCTTGATTCGTTACCACCGGGTAAAGATGATTTGACTCTTAAGAAGGACTTGCATGAAGTAAATTTTCAAGATTACTCGAATCCTCTTTATTCCAACGTTTCCGATGAGCCAGTCTTTCTCAACACTCCTCTATCCGACAAGGATGAGTGTTTTGCTCCTGAAGACGATAATGATGAGATCGATGATTTTCTAGCTATGGAAGTATCTTCTAACTTAGAGGAAGGATATTTCGATTCAGAAGGAGACATAGCTTTTCTTGATAATCTACTTAGTGATGATGATTCCCATAATCTCGATTCCAAAGTAACCTCCGATCATGAGCCAGAACAGAATGAATCTTCAATTACTTTTTCTCCAAGGAGTGATCCTCTTCACCATGAGTTCGCCGGTGAACCTTTAACACTTCCTGCGAGGAATGATCGTGAATTTGAGGAATATCTTAGTCTTATGACAGTGCTTAATGAAATTTCAACTTCCCAGGGAAATTTTCATCAAAATTCAGTTAACATGTCTCTTCCCATATCTCCTATCCCCGTTGAAGATAGTGAGCCCACTCAAGAAGAGATTGATATTCTCCTTGTTCCAGATGATTTAATTCCGCCTGGTGTTGAAGATGCTGATTCTGAAGATGAAGTTAATGAGTCACCTAACCTTGATCACCAAAATGATCCGTCAATTCCTCGACCTCCACCGGAACCTCCGGATATTAAGAAATGTTTTGAACCCAAAACGGGAATTTTGATAATCAAAGAGTTTAAGGGTGTTTCTAAATCTCATGATTTTATGACCAGTATTTTACCCACCCTTGTTTCAGATTTACCCTTCATTTCCTCAATTGTCTCCTTCGAGAATGAAGACACCATTTTTGACCCTGGCATAGTCACATTTCTAAGAGCCGGTGGCATTTTCTAAACAGTTTCTTGTTCTAAGTATTGCTCGAAACAAAGCCGCTTCGTGGGAGTTCACCCCATGCTTATCCTTTTCTTTTCATTTTCTTTTTATCTTTGTTGCTTCCCCAAGGACAAATTAATTCGGGGGCGAGTATAGCTTGTACTCGGTTAACAAAAACTAAGCCGTTTTAGAGATGTTTTTGTCTTTGTTTGTTTGTCTGTGTTGTGATTTGAGGATTAACCCAAACATTTCAAGAATCCTCTCGTGTTCGATGCCTAATTCCGAAGCACTCGAGTTTCTCATCCTTTGTACGAAATTAGTTGGGGGAGATCAATATCCTTTCATCATTATCGGATTATCGAATTATCTTTGTCTACTTAATAAACGGCTTAGATTCTTCGTAAGAACCGACTTTCAACATTGAGACAATGTTTCATTTTAGTTTGGGGAAGGAATCTACGATGTGATGTTGCTTGTTTAGTTCTCACGTACCCGTTTTTCCACAAAAATAGCAAAAAATTTTAAATTTTTATTCTAAAAAAAAAAAAAAAAATAAATAATAATATATAATAATAATAATAATAATAATAATAATAATAATAATTATAATAATAATAATAAAATAAAAAAATAATAGACAAAAATGTAGGTTTTCCGCTGGTAAGAATAAGAAGTAATTTTTGATCCGATTGAACGTGTTGAGTTCTAGCTTTTTCCTTAACAATTAATGATGATAGTTTATGCTAGTCTCATATAGACTTTAAACATGCTAGACTTGAATCGTTAGTAAATGAAGACTTGTGCTAATCTCAAGTAGATTTTAAATATGCCAAGTTGGATTTTATAAGGCTAAGTATTTGCAAATTTCTTTTGTGAAGAACGAGAATGATAGTGTTATAATAAGTCATGCATTAAACGTAGACATTGTGATTTCTTTCAAGCTCATATGTGTTAAATTTTGGTTTTTCTCCATTAGTTGTTTCACCTCTTTATATAAAGTTTAATTAAATAGAGTTGTCTGCTTTTTTTTGGTTAATAATTAGTATAATAGAAGTTTTCTTAGTTCCTTTGTGATTAGGATGAATACACATCAGGAATACTTAAGTTCGGCCTAAAATACATAATATAATAAATAGTATCTCTGCGGAGATTACTCTCATCGTGTCGGAGCGTGGCCGATGTGGGTTTTCATATAAGTAGAGTCGGTGTCATAATAAGTAGAATAACCTCTTGTCGACTCGCTATCGATGTGCTTCGAAGATATAAGGCAACGGTTTTTACTTATATAATCCGAAGTCAACATATGTTTGCTACTATCGTGGTCGGAGCGTGGGCGATGTTGGAGCCTTCTAAAGACTGAGGTTAATAAAGTTGCTTAATTTTGTCTTATTTTGTGCCTTAAAGAGCCTAAGGGTATATGGTGCAAATGAGATTGGTTCATTCTTGTCTTAAAGAGCCTTAGGGTATATGACATGAATGGTGCCTTGCTTAAGTAGCCTAATAAAAGCCAAATTTTGGTCGCCTCGATGTGGACTTTAATCTCGATTGCATTTGATCTTTTGAGAAGGGCTAGGAGCTAATTATTTGAGTCTTACCATTACGCTTATTTTTGTGGAATTATAAGTATCGAAACAAAAGTCTTAAAGAGCCTCTCGGGTATATGACTTAAGTATAATCCTGAGATCAAAAAGTAGGGATTTGCGGAGAGGAAAAAGTAAGTACACAATTAATATTTATGAGTAGTGTTAGTGTCATGACTTGTAATTAACGATGATCTTGTTTTTAAGCTTAGCATGGGAAAAGTGAAAAATCGGGGATGATGAAGTTATCTTTTAGACGCTTAATTGTGCTTTTTGTTCTATGATCCTAAAAGTTACCAATGTGGTAATGAAAACATTTATTATTCAACACAAATAAATTGTAGTTTAGGTAGTTAAGAATTCAAAGTAAAATATAAAGAGAAAAAAAAACAAAATAAATTTAGTAAATGGGAAGTCGGGTGTTTTATAACTTGTGAATCTCTTAAACAAAACTCTTTGCTACTTTTCAAAGGTTTAGTTTGGGGAATTTTCGAGGTATTTGGTTATAAGGCATGTGATATTGCGTGAGGACACACAAATAGTTTAGTTTGGGGAATTTTGATAAGTGTAGAATACACATATCTATTTATGCTTAAAAAGGCCCAATTCACCAAACGGATAAAAAAATGGCCAAAAATGTGCTTGTATCGAGTTGTTGTAGTGCAGGTATGGATATGTCAAATATCACAAGAAATCAGTCAAAAACGAACACGAGAACGGATGAGTGATCAAGAAGCTAAAGAAATCAAAACCGAAGCCAGAGAGATCATGCCTCAGCCTTCTTCAGTCAACTGCAGCTTCCACAGTCAACTTACAAAGCCAGCACCACTCTTTGTAACCTCAAGGGCTGATTTTGCAATTCATGATAGTTTGTTTATAACTAAGAAAATTGTGCTTGCCAAACACAAGGGCCAATTGTGTAAATTCCTCATAGTTATAAAAAGTCGCGGGTCATGACCGGGTCAAATAAACCCGTGGATCCCCTTTCAGCCAATCATAAGCCAACCCCTAACCCAATTACCCAATTATAACCCAACCCTAACCCGACCTAACCCACCTCTACCCGGTTAAACTTATAAACGTTTTTACACTTACTGTTCACACATTTACCCCCAAATGAGATTAAACACACTCACACACACACGAACACCTCAAGAACACCAATGAACCCTAGTTTCTTAACCCCTCATCCCCACACTAATTAACCATAGGGTTAATAACCCTCTCACACTCCCTAACCCATCCATCACTATCAATCAATAACCTAACCATTCCACACTGGCAAAATGAAAAGAAACGATTGGGTGATGTGACGTATGTGAGTGTTTACACTCACATAACTCACACACTCCATATGCCACATCATTGATCCGGGTGCACACAACTTTAATCGAACGATTGAGATTAAAATCAAGGAAAGAGAAATGATCGAAGGGCTGAGATAAGAGGATAGAAGGATCGAGAAGAAGGAGGTGAGCTCAAGCTTGGGGTATAAATACCCCCATCATTCCAGCATATGAGAGTAGTAATTTTAGTGGTTAATTTTTCAGTTTTATTTTTTTAGTAGTTTAATTGTTTTCGATTCAGTATTGAGTAGTTTTTGTAATTTCAATTTCATGTTATTTCAATTCGTATTGTAAACTTTATTTCAGTTTTTAATAAAAGAATTATTTCATATTAATTCGTGTCTTCATTTAAATTCTGTCGAAAAATTGGTGTTTGTGTTTGTTATTGCTGTCATTTGATCAAGGCTTGATACCAACATGGAATTGGATGGCTGCTATGGTATCAAGAGGGTTTAGAGCTGAGGGTCAGCTTATAGGATTAGTATAGGTTGTGATTTTGATATAAGGGCTTATGTGGATTAAGCCATAAGCCCCACTTAGCTTATTGTTGCTTTCTTGTTCATGCTGGAAAGCCAAGGTACACCTTATTTAAGTTTTACATTTGTCCTTTTTTCTGTTTTCTTGATAATGTTGATTAGTTGTACTAGTAATCTATTTCACAGTAGTTAAATAAGCTGTGTGGGATTTGCTAATAGTTTCTGTCAAGTGCTTAAAATTTGCTTTGCTTATTTAGTTTAAGAGATAGAGTACTAAGCTTCTAGAGCTTATAAGCTGATAAGCTTATTTAGCTTATTTTAAATAAGTTAGTAGTTAAGTTTTTATAAAAGTTGTCTTAAAAAGTTAGTTAATAAGCTGTTTTTTTTATAATATGGATGCTGGTTGTTGGTTGTTAGTTGCTTCAGGGGTCATCTTTGTCCATTTTTATAGTTTCTGTTAGTTTAAATTTACACAGTTAGTCCTTGTTAGTTACGCAGTTAGTCCTTAGTTAATTGCATAATTAGTCCTTCGTTAGTTTAATTGTTAAGTCTAGTTAGTCCCTAGGTTAAGGGACTATATCTGTCAATTGATCAAACTTTGTGTTTTTTATTAAACTTTAAATTTACCCCGCCTACCCTTATCTTTCTGTTTTGTCACTTTTAACCCATGTGTTTGTTTGGTTTGAGTTTAAGTTTTATAAAAATAGTTTTTATAAATAATAAATTAGGTTTTTTAGTTTAATTACTTAAATTAGTTTAAAATTACTCATTAAAAATTAGGGCTTTTGATAAAATTAATTTTCTGCATTATTTCTTTTTATAAAAAGTATTTTTATATAATTTTTAGTTTAAGTTTTATATTTTTAAAAATTTAATTTTCAAACCTTTAGTTTTTAATTTTCAACTTTAACTTTAAATTTTAATCTTTTAAATATAAAAAAAAAAAAAATTAGTAATAAAAAAATGTTTTTCTCATCTTTTTAAGTAATTTAGAATTAATTCAGTTTAAAAAGTATTTTTCTTAGTTTTTATCAATTTAATTTCTATTTTTAGAATTTAATTTAGATTAAATAGTATTTAATTCATAAAATCCGAAAAGCCCTTAAAAAATATTTTCTTTTGCCTAAAATTTTCTTAGCCATTATTTAGGTTTAGGAATTTGTTTTCATTTTTAGATGTTAAATTGCATGGTTTTCTTAAAATGTTGCATTTATTTTACTTTCGTAATTAGTTTAATTTGTTAATTAGTTGTTTAATTGTGCCTTTAATTTTAGTAGTATAATTAAATCAAAAATATCTCTTTTCTTATTCCAAATGTCAGAGATCCAAACTTAAACGAGGTTTCCATTCGCACGAGTCATTGGGGAAAACGATCGGGTGTCACGCAGTTGAGCTAAGTTGTGTTTCTTGGGGGGATGTGGTGCCCAATTCTATAAGAACTGTCCAGCTCCACTTCATGACATCGGTTTTATCGGGACAAATTTCTGAGTATGTGTCACAAGCCGATGCAGCTAATTACAACCAAGGATGCTCATTTCCGACCTCAAATGGTGCTATATATTAGACCTCCAGGTTTTCCACCGTCAGAACTCTCAAGCTAATATGCTAACAATTTCAATCGGGGGAATAACTTTAACCAAAAACCGGGAGAGCATTTCAACAAAAAGGAGGTGGAAATTTTAAAACCAGTCCAATTTCAGTCAGAATCTACTTCATAGACCCCGGGTTTAATCGTCTCCAGGCTTATCAAGCCCCCGTTCTCGGACCACGCAGTTTTCACCAAGAACGATTTTGAAAACTAGTCATAGGCTAATGATGCTATCATGAGAAAACATGCAAATAACTCCAAAATCAGAGTCTAGAGCAGCCAAATCGTAACAACAAATTGAACAATCAAATGGCAATCTGGACTGATATGTTGCTAAGTTTGTAACTGCCAATACCGCTTCTACTTCAGGTCAGGACACTCCCTGGTAACACAGTTACTAACCTAGAGAAGTCTTAAAGGGTATCACTACCCGAAGCGGGTGTTGCATATCAAGGAACCTCAAATTCCTACTTCATCAGTAGTGAAAACAATACCCGAGGTGACAAAGGACCAAGTGCACCCCTTCCTGTTCACATGTACGCACCCGTCCAACCTCGGTTGGTCCTGAAACCAATCACACTCAGTTCTTGAGCCCATTGTTGCTCCTGTTGTGCTCCCGTACAAAACACTAAACCCCTTTTTTTTTTTCAAAAAGGGGGGTTTTTTTTTTTTTCTTCTTCCTTATCCTTCGAGGCGTGTAATGAAAAGAGCCGTAATCAAGCTAATGAACAAATCAACAAATTCTATGAAATCTTCAAAGAGATGAGTTTCGAGATTAGCTTTACGGATGCTCTTGTTTTGATGCCCAAATTCGCCTCGACTCTAAGAGCCTTAATTGGAGAATAAAGAGTAACTAATGAAGGGCTTCGAACTTCCAATGAACCCTGTCTAAGCTCGAAACTTCGGATGGACATGAACATTGTTCGGCGTCATATTGAACAAGTTACCCAGAAAACTTGGAGACCCCGGCAAGTTCCTGATTCCTTGTGAATTTCCAGGGATGGATGAATGCTTAGCATTAGCCGATCTCGGTGCTAGCATTAATCTAATGCCATTTTCAGTCTGGGAAAAGCTTTCACTTCCTGATCTTACTCCAACTTGCATGACAAACTCGAACCTCGGATCGATCGAATTTCTTAAAACCATACCCTCGGGAATTGCAAAAGACATCTCCGTTAAATGTTGTGTATTTCAACTTTCAGCGACTTTGTGGTGGTAGATTTTGAGCCAGACCCCCGAGGTCCCTTTAATTTCTCGGGAGGAGCTTCGTAAGACAGTCGTGCTTTGATTGATGTGCACAATGGTTGAATTAACCTCTTAGGAAAAGGAAGTGAAGCCATCACTTACACAATTTGGTCAGACTTCGAAGATACTCGGCATCCAATTACAACTAACATGACGGCAAACAAGATTGAGTCATTTGATATGGCTTGGAGATACTCTCATGAAGTTCTTGGTTTTACTTGATATAATCGCGAGTGGAAATTCCACTCGTATTATGATCCAATTGTTGCTACTTCTTTCTTCTACCCTAACCTCCATTTGGGATAGGGATTCCTGCCTTCTCGAAGAAGCTGATCTTTCCTTGGTCTAGCAGATGATCCGGGATTGTCCAGCATTTATCCATTCTACTTTGATCCTGAGGGGACATTTTATTCTAGAAGCCATATTGAATAGTGAACCACCACTTCCCCCTCCAGTCAAGGAACTTATCTCCAGAATCCGAACTGAGCTTAAGGTCTGTGAAACTAATACAAGCCATATTCTTCCGTTGATGAACTACTGAGGTTGACTCAAGGGACTGCTCCCCATCTCGAGTATGCATTTTGGAGGGCAACAACAGTTGCCCGTCATTATTGCTATGAGTTGGGATGTTGAGGAATAATCGCTCTCATAAGTGCCTAAAGTCCCAAAGCGGGCTCTCGCTGGAAACTTTTTGACATTCAGGGTATCAACCCGGATTTTGTACCACAAGATTCTTATGGAAGAGGACTATTGCAACAAGCGGTCCAACATCTAAGAAAGAGTAAATCCAAAAATCCACGATGTTATTAAAAGGAGGTGAAAAACTTCTCGATGCTGATTGAAGTTTACCTATCTCGACAGACCCTGTGGTTTAGCCGATACATTGTGTACCAAAGAAGGGAGGAATGACTGTGGTAGTGAACGAGGAAAATGAGTTGATTCCAACTCGTTTGGTTACCGGATGGCGGGTGTGCATTGACTGATCGTAAGTAAATGAAGCCACCCGCAAGACCACTTCCCTACTTACCATTCAATGGACCAAATGCTTGAGAGATAGCGGGGAATGAATATACTGTTTCCTACGATGGTTTCTCCGGTTATTTCCAAATCCATTGACCCCCGTGATCAAGAAAAGATATTTTACTTGCCCATATCGAACGTTTTGCCTACCGTCGCATGCCTTTCGGCTGATGGCAATGCTCCAGGCACGTTTCAAAAAAAAAAAAAAAAAAAAAAAAAAGAAAAAAAAAAAAAAAAAAAAAAAAATAAAAAAAAAAAAAAAAAAAAAAAAAAAAAAAAAAACGATGTATGTTAGCAATCTTTCTTGCGATGTTGAGAAGCGATGGAAGTCTTTTAGGACGACTTCTCGTCTTGGGAATGCTTTCCAAAATGGCTCTCGTTAGACACATCTTCAATAGGTGTGAAGACACCAACTTAAGTCTTAACTGGGAGAAGAGCCATTTTATGGGTCATACCCGCCCAGCCGGCTTGTCTTCTCGGCCATAAGATTTCTAAGAATGGGAATTGAGTTGACAAGCCAAAATCGATTGTCATTGGCAAATTTCCTCACCACACGTTCAAAGGAATTAGGAGTTTCTCGGTCATGCCGGTTTTTACGGCGGGTTCTTTCAGGATTTCTCAAATATCCGACCAATGACCATCTCCGTTGAGAGAATACTTCCATTCATCTTTTCCGATGACTGCATTCGAGCTTTCCAAAACATTGTAAGATAGACGTACGAAGCTCCAATCATGATTGCTCCAAACTGGGACCTTCCATTTGAGCTTATGTGCGTGCAGCGTTTGCCATAGGTGCAGTTGGGGCAACGTCATGAGAAACTTTTCGGCCTATCTACACTATGCTAGGTAAGGACCTTGAGTGAAGCACAAACGAGCATACACTATGGCATGTATTCTTTTTCAGTGTAGGTGTAGTTCGTTTGTGCTTCAATCATGGTCTTCTAGCATAGTGGATAGGACCGAAATGTTTCTCATGACGTTGCCCAAAACATGCACCTTTGGCCAAATCGCTTGCATCGCACATAAGCTCAAATGGGTCCGGTCCCAGTTTGGAGCATATCTAGATTGGAGCTTCCGTATAGTCTATCTTTCAATGTTTGGAAAGCTCGAATGCAGTCATCGGATAAAGATTGAATGGAGTATTCTTATCAAAGTGGAGTATGGGTCATTGGTCGGGATATTTTGAGAAATCATGAATGATCCGACCGGTTAAAAAACCGGCATGAAGAGAGAAACTCCTAATTCTTTGACGGTGGGTGGGATGAGGTATTTTGCAATACATCGATTTTTGGCTTTGTCAACCTCAATCCTTTCTTAGAAATCTATGGACAGAGGACTATGCCCTCTATTGACCATAAAATGGCTCTTCTCCCATTATGACTTAAGTTGGTGTCTTCACACCTTTGAAGCATGTGGTCTAAACGGGAGAGGCAGTTTTTGGAAGAATTCCAAAGACCGAGAAAGTCGTCCATAAAGACTTCATCGTCTTCTCATCCATGTCATGAAAGATTGCTAATCATAATCGTTGAATGAAACGTGCCTGGAGCATTTGCATAAGCCGTAAGGCATGCGAAGGATAGGCAAACGTTCCGTTTGGGCAAGTAAATGTTAGTCTTTTTTGATCACGGTCGGGTAATGGGATTTGGGAAATACGGAGAAACCATCGAGGAAACAGTAGTATTCATTCCCCGCTAATCTCTAAGCATTTGGTCATGAATGGTAGTGGGAAAGTGGTCTTTGCGGGTGGGCTTCATTTAAACTTTACGATAGTCAATGCACCACCCGCCATCCGGTAACCAACACGAGTTGGAATCAACTCATTTTTCCTCGTTCACTACCACAGACATTCCTCCCTTTTTGGTACACAATGTATGGGCTAACCCAGGGCTGTGGAGATAGGTTAAATCAATCCAGCTTCGAGAAGTTTTTCAAACCTCCTTTTTAATAACATCGTGGATTTTGGTTTAATCTTCTTTGATGTTGACCCGCTGGTGCATAGTCCTCTTCATTAAGAATCTTGTGGGTACAAAATTCCGGGTTGATTCTGAATGTCAGAAGTTTCCAACGAGAGCTCGCTTGGTCTTGTGGGAACTTTAGCACCTTTATGAGAGCGGATTTTTCCTCATCATTCCCCAACTCTTTAGCAATAATGACGGGCAAACTTGTTGTTGCTCCATCCTATAAATGCCCGATACTCGAGTTGGAGGCAGTTCCGTGAGTTTCACCTCAGTAGGTTCTATCATCGGAAGATTTGGTGTATTAGTGTCACAGAACATTAAGCTTCAGTCGGATTTCTGGGAGATTAAGTTCCTTGACTTGGAGGGGAAGTGGTGGTTCACTATTTCAAGATGGCTTCTAGAATAAGAATGTCCCCTCAGGATCATAGTAGAATGGATTTATGCTGGACAATTCCGGATATTGCTTAGACCAAGGCACGAGTCAGCTTTCTTCGTGAAGCAGGAAAAGGAAATCACTTATCCCCAAATGGAGTCTAGGGTAGGAGGAAGAAGTAGCAACAAATTGGATCATAATACGGAGTGGAATTCCACTCGCGATTATATCAGTAAAACCAAGAACTTCTTTGAGAGTATTCCTCACAAGCCATATCAATGGACGTCAATTTCTTGTTTGCCGTCATGTGAGTGTATACTGGCACCGAGTATCTAGATGTCAAGTCTGATCCAAAAATTGTAAGTGATGGCTTCACTTCCGTATTTAAAGAGTTAATTCACCCTTGTGCCACATCAATCAAAGCCGCCTGGTCCTTTAAGAAGGCAACCTCCCGAGAATTAAAAGGGCTCGGGGGTCTGGCTCAAAATTCGACAACCACAAAAGTCGGCTGGAAAGTGAAATACACAAACTCTTAACGGAGATGTCTTTGCCAATCCTTGGTTAGAAATTGATCGATCCGACAAGTTCGAGTGTTCATGCAAGTTGGAGTAAGATCAGGAAGTGAAAGTTTTCCAGACTGAATAATGGGCATTAGATTAATGCTAGCACCTGAGATGTGCTAAGGCTAGCATCTCATCCCATCCTTGGAAATTCACAAGATCAGGAAACTTGCCGGGTCTCCAAGTTTTCTAGGTTAACTTGTTCTAGATGACCGATACTGGACAATGTTCATTTCATCGTAGTTCGAGCCTAGACAGGGTTCATTGAAGTTCGGCCAATTCAGTAAGTTTCTCTTTATTCCCAAGTAAAGGTTCTTAGAGTCGAGGCGATTTGGCATCAAAACAAGAGCATCGTTTAAGCTTAATCTCGAAACTCATCTCTTTGAAGATTTCATAGAATTTGTCGATTTGTTCATTAGCTTGATTACGGCTCTTTTCATTATCACGCCTCGAAGGATATGGAAGAGAAACTGAAGGTTTAGTGTTTGGTACGGTGAAGCAACACAGGAGCAACAATGGGCTCAAGACTGGAGTTGTGATTGGGTTCAGGACCTAACGCTCGAGGTTGGAGGGTGCGGTACTTTGTGAAACAGGAAGGGTGCACTAGGTCCTTTGGTCACCTCGGGTATTGGTTTATACTGGATGACGTAGGAATTGGAGTGTCCTTGTATATGCAAGCACCGCTTCGGGTAGTTGATACCCTTTAAGTCTTCTCTAGGGTTAGGTGGTTGGTGTTACCAGGAGTGTCCCTGACCTGACGTAGAAGCGGTTGGTATTGCATTTACAAAACTTAGGCCATCCATATCAGTCAGATTTGCCATTTGATTGTTCAATTTGTTTGTTTCGATTTGGCTGCTCTGACTCTGATTTTGGAGGTTATTTTGCATGTTTCTCATGATAGCATCATTAGCCTTGACGTAGTTGTCAAAATCGTTCTTGGTGACACTGTGTGTCTGAGGAACGGGGGCTTGATAAGCTGGAGACTGATTAACTGGGGTCTATGAGTTGATTCTGACTGGAAATTGGACTGATATAACCTTTGGTGTTACTCTAAAAGGTATACGACTAAACTTCCTTAAGAAAGTGTAAACGTCTTTCAAAAAGTTGTCTCTAGCTACTTCATCGTCAATCATAGACGAATTCCAGTATGGAATAAAACTTTGAGCTGCCGTCTCCTTCTTTTCTTGTTGACTTCTGATTGTGCAGTTTACACACACGTAAAATATAATATAAAATAATATAATCCCGAGAGTAATTAAGAAAGATACCAAGTTACCCTTGATAAAATTCACTCTCAAAAATATATATAATATAATATAAAATACGTATATTAAACCGGGTAAGTATGATCACCCGGGTCGTTTCCCCAATGACTCGTGCAATGGAAACCTCGTTTAAGTTTGGATCCTGATTTGAATAGGAAAAGAGATATTTTTGATTTATACTACTAAAAATTAAAGGCACAATTAAACAACTAGTTAACAAATTAAACTAATTACGAAAGAAAATAAAATGCGACATTTAAGAAAACAAATGCAATTTAAAACTTAAAAATGAAAACTAGATTCCTAAACCTAAATTAATGCTAAAGAAAATTTTAGGAAAAAGAAAAATATTTTTTAAAGGCTTTTCGGATTTTTTATGAACTAAATACTATTTAATCTAAATTAAATTCTAAAAATAGAAATTAAATTGATAAAAACGAAGAAAAATACTTTTTAAGCTAACTTAATCCTAAATTACTTAAAAAGATGAGAAAAACATTTTTTATCACTAATTTTTCTATTTAAAAGGTTAAAATTAAAAAACTAAAGGTTTGAAAATTAAATGTTTTAAAACTAAATTTGAAAATTAATTTTTAAAAATATAAAACTTAAACTAAAAATTCTATAAAAATACTTTTTATAAAGAGAAAAAATGCAGAAAATTAATTTTATTAAAAGCCCTAATTTTAAACTATTTATTAAAAACTAATTTAACTAATTAAACTAAAAACCTAATTTTATTATTTAATTAAACTATTTTTATAAAACTTAAACTAAATCCAAACAAACACATGGGTTGAAAGTGACATGAAACAAAGCTGAGGGTAGGCGGGGTAAATTTAAAGTTTTATTAAAAACACAAAGTTTGAACTAATGGCAGATATAGTCCCTGGACTTGGGATTAACGAGACTAGCACTTCAACTAACAAAGGACTAACTATGCAAATTAAAAGGACTAACTGTGAAACTAGCAAGGACTAACTGTGTAACTTTAAACTTAACAGAAACTTTAGAAAATTGCAAGACAGGCCCCTGAATTAATTAAAACTAACAAACAGCATCCTAATTGATTAAAACAGCTTATTCATAAAACTTTTAAAGACAAATTTTCTTAAAAAAAAAACTTAATCCTAACTTATTTAAAATAAGCTTAAACACTTATAAGCTCTAGCAGCTTATTAATCCACTTAAAACTAAATTAACCAAGTTCTCTCAAAGCAACATGACATATTATAAGCACTTAATTAAACTGCTTAATACAAATCAGCTAATCCAAACTGCTAAACAAACTTAACACTTAACAGATATTCAACAAGCTACTAAAGAAAAACAGAATAAAAAATCAACATAAAACTTTTTTGAAGCTAAAAAAAATAAGGTGTAACTTGTTTCTTCCCGCACAAACAAGAAAGCTTAACAGCTTATTATGAGCTTGTGGCTTAGTCCACACAAGCTCAGATTCAAACAAACACAACCTAATCTAGTCCTAATTGGTTGACCCTCAGCCTCTAAAAATCCCATTGAATACTCAGCCGCCATCCAATTCCAAGAGTATCAATAACAAACACAAACGCCACGATTTCGACAGAATTTAAATGAAACACAAATATGAAATAAATCTTTTATTAAAACTGAAATAGGGGTTCTTACAACTCAAAATGAAATAACATAAATTTGAGATTACATTTAAAAAACTACTAACAATTGAATCGACAAAAATTAAACTATTACAAATATAAAACTAAAAAAATCACTACTAAAAAAACTACAATCCAAGAGTATCAAGCCTTGATCGAATTATCAATAACAAACACAAACACTTTTGACAGAATTTAAATCAAACACAAATTTATATGAAATATAACTTTTATTAAAACTGAAATAAGTTTCTTACAAATCGAAATGAATAACATGAAACTGAAATTACAAATAAAAAACAACTACTCAAACGGAATCGACAACATTAAACTATTACAAAAATAAAACTAAACAAAACACTAAAAAAAATTACTCTCCTCGTGTGCTGGAATGAGGGGGTATTTATACCCGAAACTTGAGCTTCTCGATCCTTCTTCTCTCTTTCATCTCAACCCTCCATCTCATCTCTCTCCTTGTAAGCCGTAGGATTAGATTGTGTATAAACCCGGATCGATGATGTGGACAGATGTGTTAGTTATGTGAGTGAGTGAGGGAATATGCACTCACTCCCACGTCATATCCACCAATGAGATTGTTCGATTATGCCAGGGTGGAATGGGTTGAGGGATGATTGATAGTGACATGTGAGTTAGGGAGTGTGAGAGGGATATTAACCCCATGGTTAATTTGAGTGGGAGTGAGTGGTTAATCGAACTAGGGTTCATGTGTTCTTGGTGTGATATTGTGTGTGTGAGTTTTGTTTAATCCAAATTGGGGGTAAAAATGAGCACAGTAACTGTATTTGTGTTATATCTCACCCGGGTTAGGTCGGGTTAGGGGTTCGGGTTGTAATTGGGTAATCGGGTTGGGGGTTGCATTGTGATTGGTTGAAAGGTGGGTATTGGGTAGATTTGACCCGGGTCTATGACCCGCGCTTTTTGTAAGTTTGGTGTAATTACATAACCGGCCCATGTGTTTGGCAAACACTTATCCAAGCTTATAAACAACTTTGGCAAATTGCATATTCAGCCCTTGTGCTTTATAAAACAATGGATCTTGGCTTTGGTTGACTGTGGAAGCTGCAGTTGACTGTAGAAGGCTGAGGCATGATCTTTCTGGCTTCGGCTTTTGATTTCTTTAGCTTCTTGATCACTCATCCGTTCTCGTGTCCGTTTTTGACTGATTTCTTGTGATATTTGACATATCCATACCTGCACACAATAAACTCAGATACAAGCATATTTTTGCCATTTTTGATCCGTTTTGGGTTTATTTGGGCCTTTTTAAGCATAAATAGATATGTGTATTCTACACTTATCAAAATTCCCCAAACTAAACGATTGTGTGTCCTCACGCAATATCACATGCCTTATAACCAAATACCTCGAAAATTCCCCAAACTAAACCTTTGAAAAGTAGCAAAGAGTTTTGTTTAAGAGATCACAAGTTATAAAACACCCGACTTCCCATTTTCTAAGATTTTTCTCTTTTTATGATTTTTCTTGATTATTAACTACCTAACTACAATTTATTTGTTTTGACATAATGCAATGTTTTCATTACCGCATTGGTAACTTTTAGGATCATAGAACAAAAAGCACAATTAAGCGTCTAAAAGATAACTTCATCATCCCCGATTTTTCACTTTTCCCATGCTAAGCTTAAAAACAAGATCACCGTTAATTACAAGTCATGACACTAACACTACTCATAAATACTAATTGTGTACTTACTTTTCCTCCCGCAAATCCTACTTTTGTATCTCAAGATTTTACTTAAGTCATATACCCGAAGGCTCTTTAAGACTTTTGTTTCGATACTTATTAATTCCAAAAATAAAGCGTGATGGTAAAGACCGCATAATTAGCTCTTACCTTTTCAAAGATCAAATGCAATCAAGAAATAAAGTCCACATACGATGGCAAACCAAAATTTGGCTTTTATAAATAAGGCTACTTAAGCAAGGCCCCATTCATGTCCCATATACCCTAAGGCTCTTAAGGACAGAATGGACCAAACTCATATGCAACCATATACCCTTAGGACTCTTTAAGGCACAAAATAAGACAAAAATTAAGCAACATTATATTCCTCAGTCCTTAATGTATAGGCACAAACATCGGCCACAGGCCTCCGAGCACTAATAAGCAAACATATTACGACTAAAACTCGGATATAAAGTAAAACCGGTGCCTTTTATCTCGAAGCCACATCGATAGCGAGTCGACAAGAGGTTATTCTACTTATTATGACACCAGCCTACCTTATATGAAAACCTCCCAACATCGGCCACGCCTCCGACACGATGAAGTAATCTGGCAGAGATACCTTATTTATTATAATCATGTATTTTTAAGCCAAATTAAGTATTCCTGATGTGTACTCATCCTAATCACAAAGGAACTAAAGAAAACTTCTATTAGAAAGAATAAGCTCTAATGAGCTTATTAAGAGCTTATTGAGTAAAAACCACTTAAATTTTCATTAAAACTGAGAATTTCAATTGCATAAAAGACATTAACATAAAAACACTTTAAACTACAATAAAAACTTAATAAAACTTTGATACAACTTGGAATGAAAACTGGATATTTGCCACAATGGCTTACAAGGCTTATTTATAGCCGAAAACCTACACTAGGTCTTCTTTCTTCTTTCTCTTTGTTGTGCTTGTTTGTAGACACACAAACACAGGTGTGTTTGTTGTGTGAGAGAGTTCTTAGCCCTTAATCTTGGCCCTTCAATCTTTAAAATCAATCCTAGCCATCGAATTTGGTCTTGGGGGGTGTGGGATTGCCAAGTTGGCAACTTTGTGGCTGGGAAAGGTAGTGGAGGAGGGGGAAAATGAATATCCAAGGTGGTGGTGAAGATTCATGGGGTAAAAACGGGTAAAACAACCCGTGAGTGTGTTTGAGAGGGAAAAAGAGGCGGGAAAAAACGTTGGGGCTGTTAACAGAGTGTGTGTTTCATCATTTGGCAAAAATAGCCCCTCAAGGTTATTTCCTTCATTAGCACATCTCGTCCCTGTGGGTTTATATAAACTTTGGGGCTTGGAAAAAAAGTCCCCAAGAGTTTTTATATAAACTCTTTGCATGACTTCGTCCTTGGTGTGTACAAGGTTAGGGAGGTGGCAGTTTTGCCCCCCCACTTGTTCACTTTTGGGGTATATTGCAAAAACAGCCCTTATCGTTCATTTTTTTCTTTTCTCTTTTCACCGTATAATTAAGTTTAGGGTTTGGCAATTTCAACCCTTAAACTTATATTTCTTGGTTTGTTGACTTTTTGGCTTCGGGGTTGACTTGGACTTTGACCAGTTGACTTTTCTGTTGACTTTTTGACTTGATTGACTTTCCGGCTTTGATCTGGCTTTGTCTTTCACAGTCTTTTCCATTCCGAGTCCGGTTTTGTCGTTTTGGCTTTGTTTTTCGTCCTTTTTTTAGTTATCCGTTCCTGCACAACACAATTAGCAAAACAAGCGTATATTTGGCATTTTAAGTCCGTTTTTGGTTATTTTAGCTCGTTTTTAAAGGTAAAAGGTATGTGTATTTAAGCACATACCAGAGAGCTTATTGCTTAAAACAACTTATCAAAACTAGAAACAAAGATTTTATTAAACTTAAAGGAAGATTACAATGCTTTTTTAACTGAAATTACAATTTACTAAGAGGAAATTACATTTGGAAGGAAATTCTTTTAAGCTAAAAGAATTAAGCTAAAAACTAGACTAGGTAAAAAAAACTAGAAAAAGAAGATAAGTGTGTGAGAGAGGTAAAGATTTTTTATAGCCTGCCATAGAAGGTTCTAGCTCTAAAATCAGTTAGACATTCCTTTGCAATCCATCCGTTCATTCCTTCAATCATTGGGTTTTCATTGTGGTTCGTTGGATCAAGCTTGTGCACACACGGATTGCCAGCTTGCCAATCAGTGATGTGACACTTGTGTGCTTCTTCTGAGAGTAGATATAGTGTAAAAATTAGCTCCTTGTATGTTTCTTCACATTGACGTGGCATTCCCCTTGTGGGTTTCCACCAATAGGTTGATTGATGATGTATTACCCTGCCAACTCATTCTTCTATACTTGAATTACCTTTCATGACCCTCAATTTCAAGAAGCCCTTTGATTTTGACTGAGGGGTGATTTGGGGACGATGGATGAATAGTAACATGGTTTGGCGCTCTTTTTATAACTGAAACGGGTAAAATCGTTTGAACTTTGGGGATTTGGCAAACTAGGTCCTTGGGGTTGGTTTATTAAAGGTAAAGTGTAAAAAGGATTTTGAATATTGCAGGAATGGTCCTTGTGGTTTTATAAAAAAGGTATTGGGCTAGGGATATGAGCTTTTGATCCGGGTATGGTATTTAAGGGTTTAAGGCCCATTTAAGGGTTAGGGACCATTTATGTAACTTTTGGAAAGTTAAGGGACTTAAATGGTAATTGTGGGTTTTTGTCTTTTTATGGTTGACTTTTATTGAGTGAGAATTGACCAAGAGTTGACCACAGCTTTGACTTTTTGACTTTTCATGCTTTTGGCTTTGCATCTTTGGCTTCTTTTGTGCTCTTCCGTTCCTCGTGTCCGTGTTTGTCCTTTTTAGGTTGTCTTGTATTTTTGATATATCCGTACTGCACACACAAAACACAAAAACAAGCATATCTTTGCCATTTTTAGTGTATTTATGGTCATTTAGGGTCATTTTTTGTAATAACGGATTATGTGTATTTTACACTTATCATTGGACTTTTGACTTTCTCCCTTAACGCTTTTCCAATACCATGCTCACGGATTTTCCATTTTGGCTTAATTTTTGTCCTTTTTGTTGATATTCGTTACCTGCACAATATAAATGCAAAACACATAAATACAATGTAATTTTGGTATGTTTTTAGTCTTTTAAGCATGTTTTATTAGGTCAAAGGTATGTGTAATTAAGCACATACCACTAGTATAGAAATTCAAGCCTATACTCAAGTTTTAAAAAAGGTAGAGGCTCAATTAGTTGCTCATCAGAAAAATCAACTTTGGTATGAGAAAAAGATTAGATTTATGAAAATTGATTTAGATGATAAAACTGATGTGCTTATATATCATAAGAAACTATTAGCAGAAGCTGTAAAAGAAAAAGAAGAATTAAAAACCAAACGTGAGAATTTTTAAAGTTCTTCTAAAGGCCTTAGTAAATTGCTAAACAGTCAGGTGAGTAAAAGGGACAAATCTAGACTTGGGTATGGAGATCAAGTACATGATGGTGTCTTAAGTTATAAAAATGAAGTTTTTCAAAGTGTATTTGACAGCAGGTCAAGTGATGTAGAAGATAGTCCTGTGCATGATAGATTTGCAAATGTTGAAGGCATGTATGCAGTTCCTCCTCCAATGACAGGAAATTATATGCCTTCAGGACCTGATAGGGAAGTAGATGATTCTATGTTCACATATGGTCCAAAACAGTCTAAAACTAGTGAATCTGATACTCAAACCAGTAATTTTAACTCTTGTGAGTCCAATTCTAGTGTAGAAACACTTGAATCTGTGCCTGAACCAGTTGTAGTTGAACCCAAAGTTGTTAGTCAACCTAAAGTTTGGTCTGATGCTCCTATCATTGAGGAGTATGAGTCAGACAGTGATGATGAATATGTGATTCAACCTTCAAAAGAACAGGAAAGACCTAGTTTTGCTTTTGTTAAGCATGTAAAAACTCCTAGGGAAACTGTTAAAGAACAAAACACATATAGTCCAAGTCCTAAAGCTGACAAGAGAGACTGGAATGGTTTAATGTCCAAAAGGTTGGGTTTGGGATATGGGTTTACTAAAAAGGCATGTTTTGTATGTGGCAGTTTTAGTCATCTTATTAGAGATTGTGACTTTCATGAGAAAAGAATGGCTAAACAGGTTGAATTGAACAAAAAGAAGGGTAAGGGTACTGGTCAAGGGGAGAATAGACCAGTGTGGAACAATGTGCAAAGATTGAATCACCAAAACCAGTTTGTTCCAACAGCAGTACTAACTAGAACTGGTAGAATTCCAGTTAATACTGCTAGCCATAATTTTAATAGTCAAGCAGTATCAACTAGTGCTGCTAGGAAAGTTAATGCTGTTAGACCCATTGTGAATGAAAACAGACCAAGAAATAATTTTCATAAGTCTCATTCACCTATCAGAAGGCCATTTAATAGAACAACAGCACCAAGAACAAATTTTTCAAATCAAAAAGTTAATACTGCTGAGGTAAAAGCAGTTAGTACTATTGAGGGAAAAAGGGAAACTGCTGTTAAGCCCTCAACAGGTTGTAATTGGAGACCCAAAAGACATTACTAGAACAAATTCTCCAAATACAATGGTGGATCAAATTCTAGAAAATGTGTTAATTCTGAAGATCCACTAGGCAGACCCAAGCCCAAAATGGCTTGGGTCCCTAAGAGAAACTAATCTCTCTTATTTAATGTGCAGGATAATCCACAAAGAGCTTTAAAGAACAAAGGGATTGTTGATAGTGGATGTTCCAGGCACATGACTGGAAACAAGGCCTACCTTGCTGAATATCAAGACTATAATGGTGGCCCTGTTGCTTTTGGAGGTAGTAAAGGTTACATAACTAGTAAAGGTAAAATAAAAATAGGAAAGTTAGATTTTGAGGATGTGTGCTTTGTGAAAGAACTACAGCATTTCAATCTCTTTTCTGTGTCACAGATGTGTGACAAGAAGAACAAGGTTCTCTTCACAGACACTGAATGTCTTGTGTTGTCTTCTGACTTTAAGTTGCCTGATGAAAATCAAGTATTACTTAGAATCCCTAGACAAAACAATATGTACAGTTTCAACATAGAGAACATTGTTCCTTCTGGAGGTTTAGCTTGTTTGATTGCAAAGGCCACAATTGATGAATCTAACAAATGGCATAGGAGGTTGGGTCATGTTAACTTTAAAAACTTAAACAAACTTGTAAAGGGAAACCTTGTAAGAGGTTTACCTTTAAAGATTTTTCAAAATGACCACACATGTGTTGCTTGTCAGAAAGGAAAGCAACACAAGGCCTCCTGTAAGGCCAAATCAGTGAGCTCTATTAGTCAGCCCTTATAGCTTTTACATATGGACTTATTTGGACCTACATCTGTAAGGAGCATAAACCATAAGACTTATTGCCTTGTTATCACTGATGATTTTAACAGGCTTTTTTTAGGTGGTCTTTCTTAAAGAACTAAGGATTTAATAATAATGGAATCCTAAGGTCTTTATAAGACAATTTAAGAATCAATTAAATCAAAAAAAGTTTTAAACGATTAGATGTGATAATGGTACAAAAATTCAAGAAAAGGGATCTTATTGAATTTGTGGTCAAAAGGGATCAAAAGGGAATACAGTAATGCAGAACTCCACAACAAAATGGGAGTTGCTGAAAGAAAGAACAAGACCCTTATTGAGGCTGCTAAAACAATGCTAGCAGATTCATTTTTACCTAACACTTTTTGGGCTGAAGTAGTTAGTACTGCTTGTTATGTCCTTAATAGGGTATTAGTGACCAAGCCTTAAAACAAGACACCTTATGTATGAACTGATAATAGTAAAATTACAAATTATAAGTTTATATATGACCTTTTGGGTGTCATGTGACCATCTTGATACCATTGACATTGGGCATCGTTTTGAAGGAAGTCTGTTGAAGGGTTTTTAGTTAGGTATTCCCTTAAATACGCCGCGCAAGGCTTTTAGAGTATTATGTAAGTGCTTATTTAACATATCTTTTACTATGAAATTACGAGCATTAATGACCAAATAACAAGACAAAAAACTGCCAATTATATGTTTGTTTGCATTTTTATTGTGCAGGAAGTGGATATCATCAAAAAGACAGAAAACCAAAGCCAAATGACAAAACTGAGCATGGATGGAAAAAGACTGTGCAAAATCAAGGCCAAAGGTCAATAATGTCAACGTCGAGTCAACTATGAAGATATCAGCAGTCAAACCGGGGCGAAACATGAAGATTACTTTTGGATGCAATCTTAACCATCTGATGGGTCCGGGGAGGAAGCCCAATAGTATAATTATGAAGACTGTGAAGACCAAATGGGCCCTCAATCAATTTCAACAGCCCATTTGTGTGCATTTGACAAAGACTGTGAAGACTTTGAAGGCCCGATCCTAGCCCAGTTACAGCCAATCTCAGCCATTGTACACACAAAACCCACTTCATAACCTTATTGGGCTTGAAAAAAGCCCAATAACCAAACCTGTACCTTATTGGGCCCAAACCCAAACCCAGTGGGCCCAATACAAGCCCAAGCCCAACAAAAGCCCAATACACCTTTTTTATAAAACACAAGGACCAAAATGTAAATTTTAAAACTTTGTTTTATAATTAAAAATCAAAAAAATAAACAAAAGGGGCCAAAAGTGCCATGTTTGAAAGATGTTTTTATAAAGAAAACAAAAGAAATAAAACACAAGGACTGATTTTGCAATATACCCTAACCTTCTTTATTTCTTTTAGTTAAAACAGCAGGGACCACTTTTGTAATTCACCAAAACTTTCTTTATTTCTTTTGTTATAAAACGGAGGGACCATAAGTGTCACTTTCCAAAACCTTCATTATAACTAAAAAAGGGCTCAAAAGAAATTGACAAGAGAAAGAAAGGTGGAGGGCTGTTTTTGCATCTTTTCCAAAGACTTCTTTTAAACCTGCAACCACCATCGTACCCGCCAAAATCAAACCCACCATTTCCCACTGTTTTTCTCCCAAAACCACCTCCCAAGTACTCTCCCAGCTCACCCCTGCCACTTCCCACCTCCCCATTACCCTTATAACCCCTTTCCCTGTCAAAACACACAACCCGAGCACCCCCTTCAATGGTTGAGATGAGAACAAGACAAAGGGAAGGCTAGGATTGATTGGGAGGCTTTGTACTCCCACAACCAGCACAAACCAAGACCAAAGAAAGGCAAAGGACCTCTATAAAAGAGCCAAGAGCAAGCCGAACCACACACACCATTTTTTATCCCGTTTTTTACTTTCTTAGCTAAAATCTTAATTAAGTTTGTTTTAAAATCATTGTACTCAGTTCTTTTCAAGTTTTTATTGTAATACTCTCAGTTTTAATAAAAGTTAAGTGTTTTTGAGAAAATTACCATTGTCGAAATTTGAAGTATCATTTGAGTAGTTTAATTCTGTTTAACTTGTTTAAACATGTGTTAAGAGTTATTAAAACTCACTTGTAATCACTTATCTCAGCTTTATTTCACCAAAACTCAGTTAAAAATCGATTTTATATATTTAAGGGGGTGTTTGGTTTAACTTGAAAATGGGTCATATGGGGTTGTGCATGGGTCAAGTGCACTCAGCCACTTTTGGCTGAGTGTGTAGGCTTCATTAGGCCATTTTAATCACCTCTTTTAATTTGAAAACAAGTTTTTAAGTTGTTTCTATATTCTGTCAAAGTTTAAATGAGCCCAAATGACCATAAGAGCTTAAGCTGTTGAAACAGCTTAAGCTCCTCATTTCTTGTGTTGTTTAAGTTACAAAAAGCCAAAAAGAGAGACCCTTTGTCCTGTAATTGTGACACACCAAGTCACCAAGTGTGTATGTATGCATGTGTGTTTGTGAAATCCCCCATCTTTAAGCCCAATAATCAGCAGCTTTAATTAAGCCCTAAGCCCTCAAACTTTGAAAATAAGCTTATTTACCACCCCTTTCAATCTGTTTGTACTTTATTTTGGCTAAAAAGCTCATAAGAGCTTATTTTGCATAAGCCCAAAAAGCCTTTCAGCCCACTGCCTAATTTACCCTGGTGCTGAGCACCATTTTCAGCCTGTTGGTTTAGCTATTTGATATCTAAGCACACTAGGTTATTTTTGCTTTTTCTTGTAGCTTATTAGTTCCCCTTTAATTCCCCAAAATTTCTTAGCTTAACTCACCCTCTAGTATAGCTTATTTAGCCCTTAAAGTAGCACTTTTTCTGTTTTCTTTCTAAAACTGTTAATATAGCTTATTTTCTTAACAGCTTATTTTAGGGCTTATTCTAGATAACTTAGCTTATTTAGGACTCCCCTCTCCCTATTTATCTGTCCCCCTAGTTTCTAGCTTATTTGTTGGCTTAAATCCCAAAAAGCCAAGTAAAATAAGCTCATAAGCTTATTGAGTTCTGTCAGCCCAAAAAGCTCACTTTTTTAGCTTATTCAGTGAGTAAAAAGCATAAGTGCTTTTACAAAAGTTGTTCCCCTTAAGCCCCTTAACAGCTTTTCTTCTTTGGCTTTTTGATAATAAGCACTTTGGACCCACTTTGCAATCGGGGTCCTTCTCAGGGATCATTTATGTAAATTCTAGTTTTCAGGTTACCTCTGTTAGTCCCTGTGGTTAGTTAGCCTGTTACCCCGTTTGTCCTTGTGTCCTTTTCACTGTTAGTCCCTTAGGTTAACTTCAGTTAGTTTATTTAATTTAATTAATATAAATTAGGTTTAAAATTTAATTAGTTTAATTACTTTAATTATAAACAGTAAAATTTGGGCATTTTTATATTTTTAGAATTGTTAACTTTTTCTTTATTTAATTTTATTTTTTCAGAATTTTTATAACTTTTATTTTTTGTCTTTTTCTATTTTCTTAGTTTTAATTAGTTTTTAATCTTTATAAATTCATAAAAAATCCAAAAATTAATAAAAAAATATTTTTCTTTTTTACAAAATTTTCTTTTGTCATTTAGTGTCTAGGAAAAATATAAAATTTAGTATAGGCTTTATTTTTCTTAAATTTAGTTTTTGGACCCGTTTAACCGGGTGATTTTACCGTTTCTTTTCGTTTTTACATTCAAACGACTCCGTTTTTGTATTGTTTTCTTTAGATTTTTTCAAATTAAAGTTAATAGAATTTAATTTTGATTTTTAATTTAATTAGCATTTTTTTTTCTTAATTTGTAATATTTAGGGTTCCCGATACCTATTTGGTTCCCTCGTATTTTTAGTATAAATTTATTTTTAGATTTCCCATAACTAATTCTGTTTCCCGTTAGATTAATTTGATTTTATTTAATTAATTTTAGTTGTAATTATATCTGTGTTATATCATATATTCTCCCTCATGCTATTTCTCTTCAAACCAGGATAATTTCAATTTGCTGCCTCGTTGGGACATTACGGCCCGGGATAATATCTCTTCCCGGAATCTTTTAATTAATTGATTTGATTCTTAATATTTTATTCTAAGTAAGTCTTGACTTTTTGCCTGGTCAAGGGTGGAAGAGTTTGGATTGCCTAGTATTTTTATATATATAACCGTGACGACATCAATTTTTGGCGCGCTGCCGGGGAGGCTATTTGTTCGATTTCTATCAAACCTTTGATCTGGAACTTGTCTTATTATTAATATATAATAAAAAAAAAAAAAAAAAAAAAAAAAAAAAAAATCAAAAATCTTAAAAAAATTGTCCATAAAAATTAAAAATCACTAATTGGTAAAAATACCAAAATATAATATTCTCCACTGAGGTATTATCATAATAAGTTCCGCGGGATCTGCTGGTGTTCCCATCGAACCAAAGATTTATAACTTGCCCTTCTGTGTTCACTTACGATATATTACGGCTCACCTCATTCTGATTGACAAAACGATTAGTGAGTTTATGAGGTTGTTTCCTATGGAACTATCGCCCGAAAGGAGAAATTAGCTTCAGCTATTTCCTACACTCCTTTCCGCTCACTGTGCTCGTTTTTTCATTCTGAGAGTACCGTGAAGTAGATCGATGTATTTGGCTTAAGTTTTGTCTATCTCTTGTCCGTTTATAAATAGACTGTGTATATATTTTAAAATCCAAAAATCCAAAAAAAAAAAAAAAAAAAAAAATTAGGTAACATCTTTTATTTATTTATTTCCATTTGTGCATGCGCATCGATTCAGTCCGTGAGCAGCGACTCCTCCACCAGAAGGAGCCGCAGTTGTTATCGGACCTCTTCGTATAGAATACCCATTTCAGGAAGATCTAGTAGAGCCAAATGGCAGCACTCGAACTATGGTCAAATTGCTCAAGCACCCACCGAGGGGTACGAGGACGCAAATCCTTATTCCTGAATTGTGGCAAACAATTTCGTGCTAAAGCATGGGTTTAATCAATCTTGTCCAGAAAACAAACAATTCTTCGGTCAGGACAAAGAAGGACCCGCATGCTAATATCCGTTACTTCAACAAACAAAAAAGATCACCTCCACATGTGGGTTCCCATGTTCAATTGCTTACGATTAGCTTAAGCTTTTTCCATTCTCTACGAGGAGCAGCGCGAATTGATGGCTAGGAATAAAGAACCCCTCGGTCCATTCAAAACTTGGGGACGGTCTTGTATCCAAATTCATCAATCAGTTCTTCCCTCCTTCTTAAAACGACGACTTCGCTATGTGATCACCAGATTTCAGCAAAGGTTTCGGATGAATCGTTTATGAAGCTGGGATCGTTTCAATGATCTACTTAGGGATGTCCACAACCATGGATTCTCCGGAGAATTGCATCAAACTTGATATTTCTATAATGCTTTGAACATTAATGATCAAGATTCAATGAACTCCGCAGCAGGTTTGGAAACTTTTTGGACAAAGCATCGCGAATGTTAAAAATCATCGGGAGCAAAGTCCAAGTTCGTCAAACACGAGTAAGCAGTTGTTTGCCCAAGAGTAAGTACGAACTCTTCAACCCAAGCTGTTTCATCTGATGTTGCTGAACTAAAGGTATATTGTCCGTGCAGTGCTCTTAGACAAGAAGAAACAAGCTCTTTGCTCCAAGCTCCTGCTCCTGCACCTGTCAAAGTAGTTGAGCTAAGTTGTGTTCCTTGCGGTGGTGCCCATTCTCACAAAACTGTTCCAGCCCACTCATTGGCAACGTTTTCGGGACAACATTTCTGAGTTATGTTGTCACAAGCCGCTTGCAGGCTAATTACAAACCAAGTAAGCTCCAATTTCCGACCTCAAATGGTTTCAAATCATATTAGACCTCCAGGTTTTCCACCCGTTCAGAACTCTCAAGCTAATAATGCTAACAATTTCAATCGGGGGAATAACTTTAACCAAAACCGGGAGAGCAATTTCAACCAAAACAGAGGTGGAAATTTTAATCAGTCCAATTTCAGTCAGAATCAACTTCATAGACCCCAGGTTAATCAGTCTCCAGCTTATCAAGCCCCCGTTCCTCAGACACACGGTGTGTCAAAAACAGATTTTGAAAGATATGTCACGGCCAATGATGCAGTGTTGAGAAACATGCAAAACCAAGGTCAAAACCTGCAATCCCAAATGGCAAATTTGACTGACATGCTTTCAAAATTTGTTACTCTAATAGCGTTCTACTTCCGGTTCTGGAGCTCTTCCTGGTAACACTGTTACCAACCCAAAGGAAGATTTAAAAGGTATCACTACCCGAAGTGGTGTTACCATCCAAGGACCGAAAACAGTTAATCATGACACCGAGGTGACAAAGGACACGATGCCTCCTGCTAATAACGGAAGCACCGAAAACGTCCAACCTCCTGTTGTTCAAATCCAGTCTCGTAATCCAGTTCTTGAGCCCATTGTTGCTCCTGTTGTTGCTCCCGTACCAAATACTAAACCTACAGTTTCTCTTCCATATCCTTCGAGGCGTGATAATGAAAAGAGCCGTAATCAAGCTAATGAACAAATCGACAAATTCTATGAAATCTTCAAAGAGATGAGTTTCGAGATTAGCTTTACGGATGCTCTTGTTTTAATGCCCAATTCGCGCGACTCTAAGAACTTACTTGGGAATAAAAGAGAAACTTTTGAAGTGGCTCGAACTTCACACAGGAAAACCCTTGTCTAGCTCGAAACTTCGTATGTTGATAAAATGAATCATTGTTCGGCGGTCATCTTGAACAATGTTTACAGAAAAGAAAACTTGGAGACCCCGGCAAGTTCCTGATTCTTGTGAATTTTTTCCAGGGATGGGATGAATCAGGCTTTATCATTGCCGATCTCGGTGCTAGCATTAATCTATGCCATTTTCAGTCTGGGAACAGCTTTTCACTTCCCTGATCTTTACGCCAACTTGCATGGACACTCGAACTTGCGGACGTCGATCAATTTCTAACCAATGGGATTGCCAACAAGACATCTCCGTTTTAAAGTTGAGTTGGTGTATTTCACTTTCCAGCCGACTTTGTGGTTGTAGATTTTGAGCCAGACCCCCGAGTCCCTTTAATTCTCGGGAGGTGCTTCTTAAAAACCGGTCGTGCTTTGATTGATGTGCACAAGGGTGAATTAACTCTTAGAATAGGAAGTGAAGCCATCACTTACAATTTGGATCAAACTTCGAGATACTCGGCCAATTACACTCATATGACGGCAAACAAGATTGACGTCATTGATATGGCTTGTGAGGAATACTCTCAAGAAGTTCTTGGTTTTACTGATATAATCGCGAGTGGAAATTCCACTCCGTATTATGATCCAATTGTTGCTACTTCTTCTCCTACCCTAACTCCATTTGGGGATAGTGATTTCCTGCTTCTCGAAGAAGCCGACTCTTTCCTTGGTTAGCAGATGATCACGGATTGTCAGCATATAAGCCATTCTTCAATGATCCTGAGGGGGACATTCTTATTCTAGAGCCTCTTGAATAGTGAACCACATTCCCCCTCCAAGTCAAGGAACAAATCCAAACTTATCTCCCAGAAGTCCGAACTGTGCTTAAGGCTTGTGTGAAAACTAATAGCCAATTCTTCCATTGATGGAACCTACTGATGGTTGAACTCAAGGAACTGCCTCCCATCTCGAGTATGCATTTTTTGGAGGGGCGACAACAAGGTGCCGTCATTAATTGCAAAAGAGTTGGAATGTTGAGGAAAAATCCGCTTCTCGTAAGTGCTAAGTCCCACAAGCGAGCTCTCGCTTTGAAATTTTGACATTCAGGTATCAACCCGGAATTTTGTAACTTCACAAGATTTCTTATGGGAAGATGACTATGCACCAGCGGGGTCAACATCAAAGAAGTGTAAATCCAAAAATCCACGATGTTATAAAAAGGAGGTTGAAAAACTTCTCGAAGCTGGATTGATTTACTCCCCTATCTCGACAGTCCCTGGGTTAGCACGATACATTGTTTGTACCAAAGAAGGGGAGAATGACTGAGGTAGTGATACGAGGAAATTGAGTTGATCCCAACTCGTTTGGTTATGATTTGTAAGAGTTTTCACGCCGTAAAAATAATATATTATAGAGAAATTTAGGGAATCCACAGTATCCCTTGGGGACATTTCCACTCCAAAGCTATATATAATAAAATACGTATATTAAAACCGGGCATGTTCTATGATCTCCCGGTGTCGTTATCCCCAAAGACTCGAGCAATGGAAACCTTGTTTAAGTTTAGATCCTGATTTGAATAAGAGAAAGAGATATTTTTGATTTAAATTATCACTACTAAAATTAAAGGCACATTAAACAAACTAATTAACAAAATTAAAACTAATTACGAAAGTAAATTAAAATGCGAACATTTAATGAAAACAATGGCAAATTTAAAACTAAAATATGTAAATTAGATTCCTTAAACCTAAATTTAATGCTAAATAAAATTTTAGGGAAAATTAAAATTATTTTTTTAAAAAGCTTTTTGGATTTTTTTTTTTTTTCTATTTAAAATAACTTTTAATGAAAATTAATTTTTAAAAATATAAAACTTAAACTAAAAATTCTATAAAAATACTTTTTATAAGCAGAAAAAGTGCAGAAATTTGATTTTATAAAAAGCCCTAATTTTATACTATTTATAAAAAACTAATTTAACTAATTAAATTTGAAACCCTAATTATTTAATTAATAAAAACTCTTTTATAAAACTCAAACTAAAACAGCCCAAACACATGGGTTGGAATTGACATTAAGTAAAGATAAGGGTAGGCGGTGTAACATTTTAGATTTTATACTAAAAACACAAAGATTGGACTAATGGCAGAAACAACCCCTTAACCTAGGGACTTAACAAGACTAAACTATTACTAACAAAGGACTAACGATGAAAAATTAAAAGGACTAACAGATTAAATAACAAGGACTAACAGAGAAGAGTTTTAACTAACAGAAACTATGAAAAAGTGCAGAACAGGTCCCTGCACCTTCTTACAACTAAAAAACAGCATCCATTTTGATTTAAAAAAAACTTATTCACTGCCTTTTAAAAAACTAAAACTTATTTGAAACTCAACTTACTTAAAATAAGCTAAATAAGCTTAACAGCTTATAAGCTCTAACAACTCCATAATCTACCTCTTAAACTACATGAACAAAGCAAATTCAAGACACTTTGACAGAATTTAACTACTTAATAACTTGTGCTTATTCAACTATAAGCAAAATCACAGCAACTTATTCAATTCTAATACAACTTAACAGCTTATTAAAAGAAAGAAAAAGAACAAATGTAAACCAAAGTAGGTGTACCTTAGCTTTCCAGCTAGAACAGGAAAGTAACAATAAGCTGTGTGGGCTTATGGCTTAATCCACATAAGCCCTTAAATCAAACCAACAATCCTACACTAACCTATAAGCTGTCCAACAGCTCTAAACCTCATTGAACACATAGCCATCCATTTCCAATAAGAATCAATGTCTTGATCAAATGATAACAATAACAAACACAAACACCATTTTCAACAGAATTTAAATGAAAAACTCGAATTAATGTAAAATATTACTTTTATTAAAAACTGAAATAAAGGTTCATTACAATACGAAATAACATAAAATTAAGATTACAATTAAAGAGAACTACTACAACTGAAAAATAAATTGAAAAATTAACACTAAAAATTAACTACTAACTCCCTCTCGTGTGCTGGAATGAGCCGGGGTTTTATACCCGAGCCTTGAGCTTCTCGATCCTTCTTCTCTCTTTCATCTCAACCCTTCATCTCTTCTCTCTCCTTGATAGCCGTTAGATTGGATTGTGTAACAACCCGGATTGATGATGTGGCTTGGGTGTGCTAGTTATGTGAGTGTATTCACACACGCACGTCACATCAACCAATAGCTTTCTTTCATTTAGCCACGGTGGATTGGGATTGGGGAATGTTTGATAGTGATGGGCGGGTTAAGTAGTGTGAGGGGGACATTAACCCTAAGGTTAATTAGTGTGGGGGTGAAGGGTTTAGTAACTAGGGTTCATGGTGGATTCGGGGTGTTCTTGTGTGTGTGAGTGAGAGTGAATCTCATTTGGGGAAAATGGGTAAACAGTAACTGTTAAGAGGTTTAGTTAGTTTGTTACCGGCGCTTGGTCGGTGGGTTGGGTTGGGTTAGGATCCGGGTAATCGGGTTGGGTACTTTAATGTGATTGGTGGAGAAGGATGGGTACGGGTTAGGTTTAACCCGAATATGAATTGGCTGAAGGGGAATCCACGGGTTTATTTGACCCGGTATTAGACCCGCGCCCTTTTGTATCTTTGGGGGAATTGCATTTTCGGCCCTTGTGTTTGGCAAGCACAATTTCAAGTTATAATTATAACTTCCATAAATTGCAAAATCACCCCTTGAACTTATAAAACAATGGAGTTGGGTTTGGTTGACTGTGGTTTAGCTGCAGTTGACTGTAGAAGGCTGAGGCATGATCTCTCTGGCTTCGGCTTTGATTTCTTTAGCTTCTTGATCACTCATCCGTTCTCGTGTTCGTTTTTGACTGATTTCTTGCAATATTTGACATATCCATACCTGCACACATAAAACTCAGATACAAGCACATTTTTGCCATTTTTGATCCGTTTTGGGTTTATTTGGGCCTTTTTAAGCATAAATAGATATGTGTATTCTACACTTATCAAAATTCCCCAAACTAAACGATTGTGTGTCCTCACGCAATATCACATGCCTTATAACCAAATACCTCGAAAATTCCCCAAACTAAACCTTTGAAAAGTAGCAAAGAGTTTTGCTTAAGAGGTCACAAGTTATAAAACACCCGACTTCCCATTTTCTAAGATTTTTCTCTTTTTATGGATTTTCTTGATTATTAACTACCTAACTACAATTTATTTGTTTTGACATAATGCAATGTTTTCATTACCACATTGGTAACTTTTAGGATCATAGAACAAAAAGCACAATTAAGTGTCTAAAAGATAACTTCATCATCCCCGATTTTTCACTTTTCCCATGC
>BQNB010013484.1:0-28217 GCA_026074375.1 Tanacetum coccineum | reverse complement strand
AGTTAGCTTAGCTTATTTGATTTGTCTTAAGTTTATTTGAGCTTATTTGTGTCTTAGCTTAAAAGTTTTAAGTGTTTGTGCCATTCCTAGCTTTTATGCTTGTTCTAGCTTATTTTCCTTGCTTATTTTTGAGTGCATTTCCCTATCAGGTTTAGTGCCCAATTATATCCAAATCTTTGTCATATTCAAACATCATTCATCAATCGTCTCTCGATTTTCCATTCCAGCCTCGTTGGGACATAACGACCCGGGAACACTCTATACTGCTTTCGGTTTCATTGGTCTTGCGTGATTTTGTCCCTTGTTGTGTATATGTTTATATTTGTTTACATTTATCTATGTATAAATAGGGGTGAGTTCACGCGAGTCATGTTGCTGTTGAAGAACCTACTCCAACTCATGATAAGACTTTCAAGCAATTGGAAGAAGAAAGACTAGGTTGGGAGGCTGCATAGAGATTACAAGCTCAAGAACTCGCAGATTTCGAAAAGCAAAGAGCTGAAATCCTTCTTATGAGGAATGACTAAGATTTAGCTAGGTCAATGTCTCAAGACTTTGAGATGACTAAAGACCACAAAGAAAGAGACAGTACGAGGGGTTCTTTGCATCTGCTGCGAAACTACTCATATGCCTGCTTGGGATGTTATTTTGGCTCCGTCCTTCAAGCAAATAAGACTTATCTTCCACAATTTTCGGGTTGAATTTTTACTGATGATATTTTTTGCAGCCAGGATGGTTGAGTTTGTCAATACTCGAAGAAAAGAACTTACTGAATAAACGGGCTCAAGAACAGAGGAGAGGCCCTAGACACCATCTCACTCAGGCAAAATATAGCCAACCTTATGTGAAGAATCAAGTCTAGCTGTGATATTCTAATTCTACTGGTTAGACTAATGGCTCAAGTTTCGAAAACTCTCTCCCTGAACAGCTTCAAAAGAGTTTTGATAAGAAGCCAAAGAGCTTTTAGCATTCACAAGGGGTTTAAAAAGAAATGGTAGTCTAATGACTAGTGCCTCTTTAAAGAAACACAAGACTGGTAACGATGAAGTAAATGTTGAAGCTCTTTCTCACGGTGTTCCACAGGAAGAAGAAGGTGCAACTCCTTCTCAAAATGTTTCACGAGAGGAAGTTGCGCTCCTTCTAATCTCCAGGATATGTCCAGACACATAAGTTGAAGTTTCCTTCTAACCTTTGCTTTACAGCAACAACACACTGCCGTCCCCCACTCAGAAGGGTTGGTACCAAGTAAAAGAGATTAGGCAAGAAAATTGTTCATTAACTTCTCACTACCATTCCAATAGAAGAAGGAGATCGCTGAAGCTGAACACAAAGTGGGCATTAAGTATGCTTCTGATGCGGATTCTGCTTCTGATGATGATACACCTGTTAATTTATATGCTGTTGTTGACTGGGAGTTATTGCCTACGGGGTTAGGGAAGGATGCTAATTTAGCTAGGCAGATGTCTCACGACTTTGAGATGACTGAAGAACAAAGAAAGAGACAGCAAGAGGTCCTTGCATCTGCTGCAAACTACTCAGATGCTGCTTGGGATATCATTTTGGCTCGTTTTCAAGCAAATCTAGACTTATCTTTTACAATTTTCGGGGTTGAATTTACTAATGATGATTTTGCAGCCAGGATGGTAGTGATGTTTGGAAGAACCAACACACCTGGAGAATTCAAAGCTGGAAGCTATATTCTTATTCTGGTGTTCATGTGTTGGAGACAGTTAGTGGCCTCGTTTTACATATGTTTGTGGACAAGAAATATCCTTTCTCTGTCAACCTTATCGAAAGAATGCTCGATCATCAGCTGGAAATTTGTCACAGAACAGTGGGTAATGAACTTACCACTGCGGTTCAGTTGATTGCCTTTCTCAAGAAACAAATTTTTGATTCCAAGCGTCCTAAGGTTCATGACTGGTACTGTTAAGTTTGTTATACATCTCATAATTCTTTTTGCTATTTAAAATATATTTTGGATATATAAAGTTTGTATGTAGTATCTCCACACGTATTAGCTTTTGCATAGTATGCCATAGTTATTTTGTTTTTTTAGCGTGCATCACGTTTTGCTTCTGGAAACAGTTTTTGGCATGCTGCTTGGTTTTATTGCTGTGTCTTTTGTACAAACAGAGCCATTTTAAGGGATTGGGTGTTGGTTAACCACCGCACAACAAATGGTGTTCAACTCACCATGTCTCACAGACAAGAAAGAGTTTATTCACCATGAGGGTACGGCTCTGGTGTGATTTCCAAATCCGTTGATGGTTGCCAGGTTACCCAAAACTGGATGGTTTTCACTTGCCATATTCATGGAATGAAAAGTGGCTAGTCCATAGCAAACGGCTCATGGAAAAGACTTGCTCAAATCCGTTGATAGTTGTAATAGTTTGATAAAAACTATATGGTTTTTACTTACCAGGTTGTTACAACAAAGAGTGGCTAGTCCAAGAGGGTACGACTCTTGGTAAAGACTATATCAAGCCCGTTAATGGCTGTGATGATTTGCCAAAAATCATTAGGGTATTCCGATTCACCAATGATTCATGTTCTAAGAATTGGACTGGTTCTTAACTCACCAGGGTGATGTCATGATTCCATCAAAGAGTTAGCTAGCCCAAGAGTTAATGGCTACTTTGTAAAGGCTTCATCAAATCCATTTCTTTTCTTTGATTCACCTCTCCTAGGAGTTAACACGCCATGGGATGTGATGAGAATAGTATGTAACCCTATCTTGATGGATATCATGTTGCTGAGATGGTTCTTCGATGCTGCTAGTTCATGGAATTTTGGAGATTAAACATTGTTGCTGCTGGCTCAAGGTTTCACCGTCAGCATCTATTGGTTTTGTGTTCCTACTTATTTAGCTGCTGCTCATAGTCTCAATCCTCAAGCTTACAAGTGAAGATCTATTCAGAAACTTAAAGTTAACAGGGTCAAATTCAAGTTTAGGGGAGGATTGTTAGGAATATTGTAATAGATAGTTACTACTAGTAGGTATGTAGTTCCTACTGGTAGAGTAAAAGTTCCTGCTGGTAGGTATGTAGTTCCTACTGGTAAGGATAATGTTATAGTTAGTGCTGGCAGATCTAAAGTTATTCCTGCTGGTAAAATAATATTAGTCCTGGTTGTATTTTCGAGTTGATAGTATAGTTAGTTAGTGATAAGGATATGCATGAGATATCCTAGGAAGTGATAATACTTATCACTTTAGCGAGTTTTAGGTAACAGGTGGTTAGGGTTTCATGTGTATTTAAGAAACCTACGATCATAGATGAAAGTAGCTGATCAATTGAAAAACACTTTTATTATTAGAAAAGATCCATATAGGATCTTTTAGTAATTCTTCTTTAACTTTGTTGTTTATATTCCGCGTAAACAATAGTTTCATTTGTTAGAGTCTCTCTTAGAGTTGCTTGTGATTACATAAGTTTTCTACAACCTTAACAGGCTTGAAGATCTATCTAGGGCTGGACCTACAAGTGGTATCAGAGCCTGAAGAGAGCCTATGTAAAAGAAACTTTACTATTCTTACTCATAAAAACTTCACAATGACTTCACAAAATCCATCACAAACATACCCTATGCCATCACCATCAGTACCTACATTCTCTTTCCCATCAACAACTGAACCTGTGTTCTCTGTGTCAACCTCTGAACTAGTTTTCGAGTCTCCAAACCATTCTCAAAACTCTCAACACTCTTAAACCTCACAAACCACCCAGTCTTAGCAACTCCAACAATATCACACAACCACTATCTCAAACAATAATGCCAAATTTCCTTACTTAAAGAAGGAAGAATATGAGAGATGGCCCATGAAGATGGAGTATTGGATCATAAACAGTGATCACAACTTGTGGAACATTGTTCTAAATGGAAACATCAGGAAAAAGATAGGAAGAGATCCAAAAGGAAATATTATGATTCTTCCACCTGTTTTTGTTGAAGAACAAATTGATGTTCAAAGAGAGAGAAAAGCAAGAACTATATTGCTTCAGTCTCTTCTTGAGGATCATATGGCTGATTTTTACCATCTAGATGATGCAAGGGATATTTGGTTGGCTGTCAAAGCCAGATTTGGAGGTAATGATGTAATCTATAAAATGAGGAAATCATGCCTAAAGCAGGAAGTTTTCAGAATTTAGGTAGCTTAATCAGAGGGACTGCATAAGGCTATGTCAGGTTACCAGAAGAATATTGAGTCAACTCAATCAGATGCAAGCTAAGCCAGACAATGAAGATTGTAACATGAAGTTTCTCAAAGCACTTCCACCTTCTTGGTCACAGGTGGCCAATCACTCTTAAAACAAGGGTGGTCTTGATTATCTAATGCTTTAATGATCAGGGGGGGGGGGGGGGGGGGGTACATAAAGCTTAGGACCTTGAAATTGATGTGAAAGTGCCAAAGTTATGATACAAGATGGTACTTCTTCTCTCCAACCCCATTCATAAGCCTTATTGTGCTGTTTACGAAGCACTAATTCAAAGAAAGTCAAATCTGATCAATCACATCAACCACGTTTTACTCCTGCTTCATTAAGGGATCCTGCTAGCTTCTAGCAATGTGATTGAAAATGTCTCCATTTTCCTTTGTGGCTAGAAGTACCCACAACAGCAGATCACTTATAAGATTTTGAATCAATTGGAGGAAAATTAGATTTGGAGGAATTTGACATCAAATGGCAATGGCAATGCGCTCTGTTAGGATTAACAAGATTTGAAAAGAAGGCTGGGAGATAAGATTGAATTTAATAACAAGGATGCCTGCCAAGGTTTGACAAGAAGCTAAAGCAAATCTATAAAAACTGCTCAAGTTGGGTTGTTCACTTTGCTAGGGAATGACAATGGGGGGGGGAAATAGTTGGATTCCCCCCCCCCCCCCTAAAAAGCCCAAGTACTCATCATTCAAACTTAAGGACTACTGGATAAGTCAGAGAACCAAAAGCCTTGTATAAGTCTAAAGAACCCAAGGCCTTGTTGTCTGTTGATTCAATGTTAAACTGGTCAGACCATGAAGGTGAAGATAAGGAAAAAGGTGATGCATGAGTATATGGGATGATTGCTGGAGATGATGATGATGCTGCTGGTGATGCTTCTGGTGATGCTTCTGGTGATGTTTCTGATGCTGCTGCTGAATTTGCTCTTATGGGTTTATCTTCTTAGGTACATACTTGCCCCTTCTTGGTTGTGAATATAATATGCTGACTTAAAAAGGATTTGTGATATTTAGAAGTTCATATTAAAGATTGTTATATCAAGGTTCAGGATATAAAGTACATTACTAACCTTTGAACAACAGAAGGCTGGTACCAAAGCAACAGCTAGGCATTTGAAGAACGAATTAGAATATTAAACTGCTGATTAGATATACACTACAACATGTTAAAATATACTGAAACTGAATGATCAGGTTAAACTTGAAAAACTGAATGATCAGGTTAAACTTGAGAGTCTAGGCAAGTTGACAAAGGATGGAGTCTTCAAAAACTGGTCAAACTGATCAATTGCTCATGTCCTCTAGATCAAAATTTAGTTTAGGATATGGAGAAACTTTTGGATCAGATGAGGTGTTTGATCCCTCTGCCCCTAGCATCTTTGACACCACACCTGAGGATGTAGTAGGGAAACCTCTCTATGACAGGTTTGTCAAAGCTGTTGGAATGCATGATGTTCCTTCACCTAGTAACAGAACATTCATGCCTCCTTTCAACAAAGCCGGACCTTATGATACCAGGTTACTATGGTTCAAAGTCCAAATAATTATTTTGAACTAAACTCTGTATCTAAGACTTTGTCTCTTGGTGATAACAGTGACAAGTCTCTGAACAGAGACTTTGGCTTTACATCCTGTAGGTTTCAAGTGTCAAGTCCTCAAGCTCCAAGACCAATGAACACTTAGCCTCTGCCTCTAGTTTAGTTGATTTCAAGACAGTGTCAAAGACTGCTGACCAAAAACCAAGTTCCACCATTGATGATCCTAGTTTTTCTTTTAAGGAGAATGTAAAAACTCCTAGGAATATATGTAATAAGAGTGGAATAAACAATAGGAGTCATTGTAAAATCAATTCTTTTGGTTCTAAGACATGCTTTGTTTGTGGTAGTAAATTTCATTTGATTAAAGATTGTGATTTTTATGAGAAACAGTTGGGATTGTATAATAAACCTATGTGGAATAATGTAGCAAATATTCCCTCATTTGTTCCTAGAGCAGCATTTGTTCCTGCTGGCAGTTAGATTCAACCAGGCATCTGTTATTGGTAGTGCTTTTCTGATGGTAGTAGGAATAGAGCAGCAACTTGTTTTGCTGGCAGACACGTTCCTGTAGTAGATTCAACCAGACCTGCACCTATTTCTGCAGTGTATGCCATTTTCTGCTTGTTGGTAAGAAATCACGCTGCTATAGACCTATGGACCAGACCAAAAGCCATTATTTCAACATTTTTAGTAGGCCATGGCTGTTATAACCACTGTTTATAGATAAGGGAGATGGGGGAACTGCTGTTAAGACCTCAGCAGGTTGTTCTTGGAAAATTAAAAGGCCATATATGCAATGGGGATCCAAGAACAATGGTGGATCTCATCAATCTACATGGTTTAACTCTTAATGATCCACAAGGCAGGCCCAAGTCAGTAATGACTTGGGTCTCCCATGTATTCTAATGTTGTTTCTGTATGATTTATTGACCAAAGCCTTTGATGGACCAAGATTTAATTATTTGGTGGTCCACATTGGGATGCTCAATCCCTAATTGCTAGGTTTGAGGGGAGGCATAAGCCTAAGGGGAGGCTTATTGTTGTATATTTCTTTGTATTTTTTTATTGTTAGTAAAAAAAACATTTGTTTCACTGCTGTTTGAGATTTTTGGACTGCCATTGTGGCTCGTATAAGTTTTCAGGGTTTGGGTGTTGGCTTACCACCACACGACAAATGGTTTTCAACTCACCATGTCTAACAGACAAGAAAGAGTTGACTCACCATGAGGGTACGGCTCTGGTGTGATTTCCAAATCCGTTGATGGTTGCCAGGTTACCCAAAACTGGATGGTTTTCACTTGCCATATTCTTGGAATGAAAAGTGGCTAGTCCATAGCAAACGGCTCATGGTAAAGACTTGCTTAAATCCGTTGATAGCTGTAATAGTTTGCTAAAAACTATATGGTTTTCACTCACCAGGTTGTTACAACAAAGAGTGGCTAGTCCAAGAGGGTACGGCTCTTGGTAAAGACTATATCAAATCCGTTGATGGCTGTGATGATTTGCCAAAAATCATTAGGGTATTCTAACTCACCAATGATTCATGTTCTGAGAGTTAGACTGGTTATTAACTCACCAGGGTGATGTCATGATTCCACCAAAGAGTTAGCTAGACATGAGTTAATGGCTAGTGGTAAAGGCTTCACCAAAACCATTACTTTTCTTTGATTCACCCTCTCCAGGAGTTAAAACCATGGGGATGTGATGAGAATAGTATGTCACCCTGAATTGATGGATATCATGTTGCCGGAGGTGGTTCTTTGATGCTGCTAGTTCGATGCTGCTAGTTCGTGGTTCAAGGTTTCACAGTCAGCATCCATTGTTTTTGTGTTCCTACTTCTTTTGGATGTTGCTTTAGCTGCTGCTCATAGTCCAGTCTCAATCTCAAGCTACAAGTGAAGAATCTATCTGAAACTTGAAGTAACAGGTGTCAAATTCAAGTTGTAGGGGTGATTGTTAGGAATTATAATTTTGTACTAATATAGTTCCTGCTGTTAGACATTAGAGTTCCTGCTGGAAGTTTGTAGTTCCTGCTGGTAGATGTTAATTTTATAGTTCATGCTGTTTAGTATAAAGGTTCCTGCTGGTAGCATTCTTCCTGCTGCTAGTAGTAATAGTCAAACCCGAATATGTTTAGAAGTTTGTTAGAGATATGCATGATCTCCTTATGCAGTTATTCTAGAATAACGTGAGATGAGAGAGAGGAGATTTTGTGTATAAAAAGAACAATTTGGCAAAAGTTTTAAGATTCGAAAAACACTTTTAATGTTAATAAAAAGATCATAGAGGATCTTGTTTGAGTAATTCGTCTTTAATCTGTTGTTTATATTCCGCGTAAAACAATAAGTTTATTTGTAGAGTCTCTCTTAGAGTTGCTCTGTGTTACATTAAGTACTCTACAACCTTAACAGGCTTGAAGATCTATCTAGGGTTGGACCTACACTGTGTTTAAAGGTGGGGCTCATGGGTTTTCTAATTCTTATATTCAAGCTTTCAAAACTGGTATTAATTCCCATAACGCTGTGGAATACTCAAAGCCATCATTGGTTCTAGACGAATCATGTTTTCACAATTATGACTTCTCTTTATCCTTGGTTGGTCAACTAAAGGAGTTTGGTTCCTTACCAAACCTGAAGAAGATTTTAAAGGAAGAAGGTTTTTCTGATATTAACATTCGTTATATGGGGGGATTCTGGGTGATGTTACAATTCCATTCTAAAGCCTCTCAAGATAACTTCAAATCTCACGTGGGTATTAACTCCTAGTTATCATCGATTCAACATGTGTCTTATTCTTTTAGTATTGATGAAACGGTAGCTTGGATTGACATTGAGGGTGTTCCTCTAAGCGTTTGGTCTTGTAATACTTTTGCTAGAATTTCTTCAAAATGAGGTTCACTTTTGTACGAGGAGGATAAGGATGCTAATGATTGTGTATCAAAACTACCTCTAACGAGAACATCTTTGATTCTTTTAAAATCATTGTTAAAGGTAAGATTTTTTGGATTCGTGTCAAAGAAGTAATAGGTTGGGCTCCCGACTTTTTAAACTCTCATGATGACTCTTCAGCGTCGGATGATGAATCTGCAGAAGGCAAATCAAAAGATGTTTATTCTGAGAAAGTTAGCGAGGCTGGGGCAGTTCTTGAGACAATTTTCAAAGTTGAAGAACCTTGTGAGCTCAAGTTTTCTTCCATGAAGGAAACAAGAGTAAAGACCTAGAAGAAGTTCAATCTGATAACCCATTTAACCTTTATGATCTTCTTGAAAAAAAAACAATCAGACCTCAATGCGACGATTCAATCAAAAGGGGAGCCAAAGTATCCGCTGGGGTTCACACCTCGTGATACTTCGGATATTAATTCTCTTGGAGCTAATAATCAGGTACATGACACATCAGAAAAGGAGCATGGTTCTAAGTTAGGTTTTAAGATGATGTAAGCACTTCGGTTTGTTCGAGTCACTTTAAGATGGTAGGTACTCCTAAAACAGGTGTATCTATGCTTTAACTCATTGGAGATTTGATTAAAGTGGGTCAAACAATGGGATACAAAATGGAGGGCTGCATAAACGACATTGAAGAGATCGTGAAAAGTCAAGGAGTGCATGAGTTTTATAAATGAATTTTCTGTCTCTCAACGTCCAAGGTCTTGCCCAAAAGACCAAAAAAGATTAGGTAAAGGAGTTATGTTTTAAAAATAAAGTTAATTTTCTTTCTTTACAAGAAACTAAAATGGAGCATGTAGACCTTTTCGACATCAGGTCTTGTTGGGGTAATCTCACTTTTGATTTCGTGGTTGGTCCACCGGTTGGTAACTCAGGAGGTATTTTGTGTGTTTGGGACATTAATATGTTTCATAAGGAGAACTCTACTGTTTCGGATTATTTCATTGCTATCATGGGTAAATGGATTCCTAATGATAAGAATTTGCTTATCATATCGGTCTATGCTCCTCAAGAGCTATCGGAGAAAAGGATGCTTTGGCAATATTTGGTTCATGTCATAGAAGGATGGAAAGGAGATGTTATTTTTATGGGCGATTTTAATAAAGTTCGTACCACAAAAGAAAGATTTGGTTCTATTTTTAATACTCGTGGTGCGGCTGCTTTTAACTCTTTTATTTCTACAGGTGGTTTGGTTGAGGTGCCATTAGGTGGATATTCTTGTACATGGGCTCATAAACCCGCCGCCAAAATAAGCAAGCTTGACCGCTTTCTTATTTATAAAGATTTAATGAGAATTTTCCCTAACATTTCTTCTATTATCTTGGATAGCTACTTATCGGATCTAGGCCTATTTTACTACGCGAAATCAGTTTAGATTATGGGCCTACTCCGTTTTGTTTCTTTCACCATTGGTTCGATCTTGACGGCTTTGATTTATTCATGACTGAAGCATGGAAAGCCATCAACATACAAGAACCTAATGCTATGTTAAAGTTGGTTAAAAAGTTATAGCTTCTCAAAGGGCAGATTCGTTTGTGGGTGAAAGACAAGAAAGATAAAGAGCAACTTCTTAAGAATAGTTTGAAGAAGAAGATTGCTGCCATTGACTCTTCCCAAGACAAAGGGGATGCAACATCAGATGCTTTAGAAGACCGATTGAATACTATGAATAATTTAACTAACTTGGAGAGAATGGAGTCGCTTGAATTGGCCTAAAAAGCTAAAATAAAATGGTCAATCGAAGGAGATGAAAACTCAAAAAAATTCAAGTTATCATCAATAAACACCGTATCAAATCTTGCTTCCGTGGTATTCTAATGAGTTATAAAAGCTTTAAATTTATAATTCTAGTTTTATCCACTTTGCAACTAACACATGGGTAAAGTATAAACCCCCGTTTATAGTATAGGTTTAGGGTAAGACCAGGTCGTTCCACGGGATTGGTTATTCTTAGAAAGGGTCGATTATATTACGAAAGGGTTATCTAATAGACTGTCACAATCTAAAGATAATGATTCAAATTCAAGATATAAAATGATGTTCACTTAGGGGATGAGAACAAATAGATAAACTTGGATGGATAATGGGTTCAAGAATTAAAGTATAATCCATTAAAGAAATGGTTAGTTTACTAAAACGATTGTCTATTTATTATAATCAAAAATCCTTTCGGCCTTTACTTTTGATTACAAAAATGCTTTAAGTTCGATTCATGTTTGGAAAATAGGAATATGGACTTTCTTAACCAAGTTCGTTAGACATGAGGTTAAGCGTTAAACCTTTTTATCCTCGGTTAATAATCATTTTATTAGCCAATCCTCACAAGGCTAAAATCTAGTTGTCAAAGACAAATAACTTGGAATCAAACATATAGCCGGAGTCTTTCGACCTATATTCAGGCTAGTATGATGATCAAATGATGATTAAGAGATCCGAGTGTAAAAACATCAAGTTCATATTAATAATTTCCAAATTCATTAGTTTGTCCAAGTTAGATCCATAGTTTTCTCATGATCCCCAAACAAACATGTTAAACTACTTCATATTCATCAATTCAAAACAACTTACAGCAATGATCTATTTCAGATTGATAATATAAAGTTGGGAAAACATGGTTTCTACAAGATTCAATGCAAATAGTGCACTGCTTACAAGAATCCTCCTTCGAACGAATATTATAACAACTTGTAATATTCAACTATAACGACTATAACAACTCCTTAACACAACTTTTGAGATCAAATAGTATCTTCCTTCGATTATAACCCGGAATGTGATGAAGAACAAGGTGATTCTTCATAAAATTCACTTATAACATTCTTTCTAACTATTCTGTTCTAAGATAAAGGAATTGGAGATTGAGAAGTGTTGGAAATAGATGATTTGAACGCTGATTTCAAGCTTATTATACAAAAATTGAGGCCTTCAGTTGGGGAAAAGGTGGCTAAGCCAAAGCTGCCCAATAATGACATCATAATGATTTTGAGCAAAACTGAGGTGACTGCGCCGCCCACAAAGAAAAATTGTGCACCGCAATTGGTGTATAATTAAATTGCATTTACTTCACTTCGAAGTACACCGCACAATAAGAATTGTGCGCCACACTTTAGCCTTGTTCATTAATTCTTCATAAGATTCTCTTCTAGATTCTTCTCATAATGATCGTTAGTGCATTTAATGGAATTTCTTTACACGTTTAGTCCTTTTCTTCATTCTTGAACCTGAAATGAATATTGCACAACAAACAACCAAACTTTGCAATATTTCATGTGTTAACATACATATTTCACGTATTTTCGAGGGATATTTTATGTATATTTGAAGCGTTATCAAATCCTCCCATACTTAGCTTATTGCTTGCCCTCAAGCAATCAAGGCGAAAGTATTTCGTTTTAATAAAACAAATTAATGATCACACGCATAGATAACGCGACAAAGCAACTCACGAATTTTTTTATAGGTAAGATTCTTTTCTCAGTCACTGAATTTAGTAAAATGAATAGTAAACGGAAGTCACTCATACGCGCAGTCATGAAATGTTCAAATTACCAAAGGCTTGTATAGGAAACTAAACTTCACCGACATGGCATAAGCACCAAACATAAACATCAAAAGAGGTAATTTATTTAGGGGTTATTATTTATTTATGTACTCACCCAAATTGGGCTACGGCAGAATATGATGTTCCGGGGGTATTACTTCATAGATCAATATCACAAGATATGAGAATGACCTCTATAAGAGTCGTTTGAAAACTGATACATTGGATTTCATAAATTTTTCATTACGAAAGCCCATAGGCTTAACTAGTTTAACTTGGAAAAGTAAAGATTTCACAACATAACAATATTCCAAAATGTAATGCATGTAAATCTTTATGATAATATGAATCCATGACTTGCACCTTATTGACCTGAGAAAACATGTTTAAACTGTCAACAATAATGTTGGTGAATTTATAGGTTTATAAATTTAATAAAACGGATAGCAAGATTTCCCTGTAATAAAGTAACAAATACAATATCACAAAAATGTATTACGAAATGCACTAAGCTCATGACACTAAAGCTAAACAATGTATGTATATCAAATACATATGAATGATGGTGCCCAATGTAGATGTTCAACCCGTAACATCTATGATTTCAAATGGTATACATTCGTCGTTTCCGGCCAACCGGTAAACTAGCAAGTGCTACTTGCCCGAACGGGGATGTTAATCCCAAATAGATCTATTCATAACATTCGCGCTCACATAATGCAATTAACAACTACATATATGCAATTGACAGTTCATGATGACGGGCATAGTGGGTTATAGCTACTTAGGCAAACTCGTAATATTTGAATTTAATATGTACTTGCATCCATTTTGTAAAACAAACATGATCTCATCTCGAGATTTGAAAATTGATTAAAAAGTATAAAAGTGGGGACTATAAACTCACATCAAGTAATGATAACGAAATAGCAAGGTAGTGGCACGAAAAACAATGCAAAAGACTTTATCCGCAACCTATGGAAAAATAATACATATTTACTAAATGGAAAAATAATCAGCTAAATACTTTGCATCTGTTTCCCTAGTATGTGCTTGAGCTCTATTTAAAATAATGATGTTTGAAAAACAAATTTCTCGTGTTAAAATGGTCAACTTTATTGGGTCAACGTGGTCAAAATATAAGTACGCAATTTATGACATCGAACTTTTTGGAAACTAGGTCACCTATACTCTAAATCAGCCCTTGGTTTAGTCTCTAAGTGCGTCAATTAATTAGACGAAATGTTGACGTTTACTAATTGAGTTAAGTGTAAATATAATTAAGTTTTAATATTTGACGACTTGGAGTTTTACAATATAATTACAAATTCGTTAGTTAACGATAATGAAAAATAAAAATACATTTGACATCTCGGATAGGCCGTCTATAACTTTTATCTTTTAAGTTTTGTCTAATGAATTCGTTTAACGGGTTAAAAACGGGGCTAAAGGGGGGCGTGTCGCTAGAACAGTTTTTTCTAGACTTAGAAAAATACTAAGGGTTAATTTCAGCATATGACGTTGGCGTGGTCAGAGTTTCAGGCTTAGATTGTGACTTCGTATGTTAGGACGAAACAAAAACACGTTAGTAAATAGGTACAGGAATGGCTTTAATTTTTCTTTTAGAAATTTTATGTGTCGAGGGTCGTTAATAGGGTCAAACAGGGTCGAAAGGTGGATATGCTCGATGGGCAGTCGTGATCACTCGCACACCAGGTGCTCGTGGAAATGTCCAGGCACACGACATTTTGGTAAACTTTGGCTCCTGTTTGCGAGTTCGTTACTAAACGAAAACTCGCGACACTTGGTTCGAAATGAACCTTGTACCTCAGGCTTCAACTAACAACTTCTTGTTTCGACTTAATCATATTTACACGCATGAAATAGCGTGTCAAAAATGATTGATCTTGCCTGAGTTATAAAAAGGGTTTACATTTCAGTTTTTCCTAGGATTTGAAAGGACCATAACTTCTCGTTTTCTAACCATTTTTGCGATTCTAATAGTGATAAGCTTAAAGGTCAACTTATTTCGTAACTAATTTTGGATTTTAGGGCATGGTTAAGTCGATCTATTCCAAACCACCAAGTTGTTAAAGCTAAAAAGAAGTGAGTTGGATTTGTGTTTACACAATTCAACTATATGATTCGACATATATTTTGGTATAACTAGGCTTATTTATAGGATGTATTCGCAAGCCTGAATCACTCATTAAACGAGGTGATTTCACACCCAAAACAAGGTATTGCTAGTATTTTTATTCGAATTAGATGGTAAGCAAAGTTTTCAAATATTGATTTTCCTGTTAACAAATTCCCATAATAGTCACTCAAGCACAATGAATCTAGGCAACAAGAATGCATATATAAATGAATGGCAATTAATACGAATATAGGACTCACAATGCACAGCTGAGTGAAGGGTCTAAACCAACGAAAAACCTAATTTATGTTTTCAATATCCTATGAGTCAACCTACTTCGCAAATCAATAGCTTAACCACGAATGATACTCACTTTCTGCCGTACACTTGAACACCAAAACTCCTACTTCTGCTTGCTTGATTGTCGATCAAAAGGGACGAGTTAGGGTTAGGGCTTTGGTATGAGAAGGTACAAAGGGCGGTGTTTGCTGGTGTGTTGTTGTTTGAGTCAATGCCAGGAGAACGAGAAACCAAAGTGAGATAATGCAGGATGATGGTAACTGAGTTGTGTTGTTTCTGTGTTTTCAAAGAAGTATGCATGGTCTTTTATACACAAATGAGAAGGCAAGCATAGTGTTCCCATTGAAGTCACATTCTTATGTTAATCCAATTATGGTAAAAGATTTTTGGGGCTTCGCATGGTCAATGTATAGTGAATTAAAGGGGAGTACTGTTAGATGCGTAGAAGCAAAACCAAGAGGAGGAGCAGCCTAGTTCATCATGTGAGTTTGAGGGTTTTCATAAAAGGAACTTGGGATTTATACATTGGTTAATAGGTTTATGGTGTGATGGGTTTATGTACCCTTCTTTCCTAGTCGTATATGAGGATTTGATTGTAGGAGTACACGATTTATCTTGCTAAATTGTAGGAGCACATGGGTATTTATTTAAGTTTTATCTAGCTTCCTAAATTATAGAAGTTAAAATCTTGGTATAGTTTGTTTTAATGAGTTTTTACTTTGATAGAATTAAATGAACGTGACCAAGTAACTTTTTTGTCGTGTAGGGTCTTAATGAGCTTGGGTTACGTCTCTAGCTAAACGTTAAATTTTTGTTCTCACGCGATTTAATTAATGCGGTTTAGATGTATAGCTACGCGAAATAAGCTAAAATCTAAAAAAAGAATTAATTAAATAATGAAAACTCGAAGTCGTAACATGACCTGAAATCACGGGGTGTTATAATTTATTTATTTAAAAAGGTTTGTAATAAAATCATAATTCACCTTATCCGTAATGTTACCAACTATTCCTTTACATCATCATTTTTTTTAACTTTTTCAGTTTATCTCCCCCATACTTAATATGAGCATTGTCCTCAATGTGAAAATATTATAGAGAAAAATAAAATGGGAAAGTGAAATAATACTTCTCAATTGTGATTGATATTCTGAATCTTTGCTTCACGTCATTTCGTCTTGCGTCCTTCTTCTTTTTTCTTTTTCCTGTTACAAATATAAATACTGCATATCACACAAATAATAATAATATTCCTAATTAATTATTAATAAAAAGTATGATAATATTGTTTTAATGCCAACAGAGGCATTTTACACACCATAATAATAATAATAATAATAATAATAATAATAATAATAATAATAATAATAATATTTATAATTTATAATAATAGTATAATTAATAATTATGTTGAGAGACTTATTTTTGAAACACATGTGACCAAAACACATGGGTCACATAAACCAAATTTGTGTATCATCGAAATTACTTTTCATCTTTCTGCTGTTGCTGTGATTCTAGCGGTAGATACTATGGTGGTAGAGGTGGGTACTGCTGATAATACTGATCATACTGTGGCTGAGCATAACCAGCTGGGTTGTAGGCTCCCTGTAGTAGAGCACTATAAACCCCAGCCATGTGTTCAAACACTCCCTGGTACCTGTCCTAGTAATATGACTGCATAAACTCCATCCGCTCAATTGCCTCTTGACGTATCTCAATCCTACCCATCCTATCATACAAGTCCTGCATAGAAGCTCTTAGAGTTCTAGGAATCCTAACTCTCGGTACACCCGGCTACGGATCCTCAGGAATAAGCTTACCCTCAAAGTCGATCAAATCCCTAAGCGGAGTCGTATCCAAATCTCTACAATAAATCAGAGCACTTAAACTCCTTACCACATCATCTGTCAATACACTGACTTCCTAGAAATCTTTGAGATTAATCTGTCCAAGCAAATTGACTTCCTTTTGAGTACCGGCTTCCTTTCTCTTCATCCACTTGCAATCAACAGGCCATATTCGCATACCTATTTTGGTGTCTAGCATCAAACATAATCAAGAGCCACAAATCATTTTTCTGAATCTTATCATACCTAATCGTCCTCTGACACAAAGCATAAGTGATCATCTTGTGAATCACCCTCAAAATTGGGCTCCAGATAGTAGAGTGTGATCCCATAGATAAAAACCAAGGTTTCTTTCTCGGCTATATGCTTAACCATTATTTGAGGCGTTAAAATTTTCATCGCTACGCTAAACTTTTCAAAATTAAACATTAAATACATCTTCTTCAAGCTCTTCAGATGATTTCAATACTAATCTACGAGCAAAACTTCAACAAAGTCAAATTGTAAGCATGTCCACCAATTCTAAACTTGATGATCTTCTTAATTTGCAATTCATCGTCAGCACAAACTTCATCAAATTCATAGGTCGAGTAAAACTCGTGGCAAAGCTCTGCATAAATTGGTTCATTGATATTAAAAGCTCTAATCCACGCTACATAAGTGAACATTTCCTTATTTGATTCAGCTTCACGCAACCTAATCCTTAACATATCATCAATCTCTCCATCAACAACCATTCTTTTCGCAAATCCCAATCAGACACACGGCGAGTAAACATGCATAGGGAGTAATTGGGTATTCTTGTGATATGTACTAGAATTCGCTGTCTGTTATCCTCTCTTAACAAGAACTCATGATGAATTTGTGGGAGCAATACCTCTTCCACGGTTTCATGTTGTCTAGAGCATTTGGATCTTGATGATCCGGCCTCATCATCGTGTGTTCCCATAGTCTACACATAAAAAAACAATCAACAATAAAGTTTATAGTTATGTTAGAAATGATTTGGCATAAATGGTCAAGGTTTTGATGGCTTTTAAATCATTTTGTGACTTTCTGATGAAAATGTGCGGCGCACTTCCCTGAAGTGCGGCGTACATTTTGGAAAATGGGCAAAGTGCGGCGATTTTGGAACAAAACCGTCATACTTTCTGGATTGGTGAAAGCTCTTTATGGATTTTCAAAAACAATTTATTTTTTAAAGTAAGTCATAATATGAACAGTGCTTTAGATTTAACAGTATCCAAGCATGCATGTGATAAATAACTCTAATTAGCTTAATTCCTTGGTCAATTGTTCGTATTAAACATGATTAGATTTTCTATTTAATTTTACTTAACTAATGGACAAAAATTTAAACAAATTGATAATAAAAAAGTTAAGGAATGATATTAACATACCCTAGGCATGATTAAATAGTTGATGGATTGATACTTAAAAACTTTTCCTTTGTTCTTGTGAGAAACCCGACGGTTTTGTGTTAGTGTTTGATTTTTTTTATAATGAGTTAGAATCTTGTTTAGTAAGTTTTATCTATGAAAACCACTCAAAAGTGCGATTCACTTCCCAGAAGTGCGGCGTACTTTTCCTTTTTTTATTTATTATAGATTATACAAACTTACTTTACACACTTCATAATTTAAACATAATTTCAATCCATCACATTAACTTAATATTAATATTAATTAGACTAATGTCCGTACATCAAGTGTAATCCCTTATGGATTTATACAAATGATTTTATTCTTAATAATAAAAAAGTAAAAATAGCTTTTTAGGAGTATATAAGTTCCTTCCTTTATTCCAACTTGGTCCAACTCTTACTCCACAAACCAATTGGGTCAACTTATGGTACTTTGATAACTTCCTGTCTATTTTCTTTGTTGTGAACCCTTGCAAATAAATGTTTCCATACACATCAGTCAATCTTATCTCAGTACGCCACTGTCCTGTTGCTTCTTCTTCTTTTGTATAAGAACCCTTATAATCAGGCTTCCAGTTCACGTGCTTTAATGGTACGGGTAATAAACCAAGGAAACTAACGGCCTTTTTCCAAACAGTAATCTTTTAGAATGGGTTAGTTATAGTTTGTATAGCTAATGATCGCTCAGCTGGATCGTTATAATTCAGATGTGGTGTAGGTTTTGGACCATATATCGGTGCTCCAAACTTATTCCTTTTTATCTCATACTCTTCTTCGTCATTGCTATCACTTTCTGTATTTCTCATAACACTGGATCTTGCAGCACGGAAGGTTTGGTGACAAAAAAAATCCATCAAAGTTAAAATAAGTCTCTCGGGGTATTGACTTTGCCTACAATCTATACGAAAGGAAATCTGTCCGACCAACTAACTATTGGTGCATCCGGCTTGCGATTGGTTATTATCCAAGATTAGAACTTAGCAATTAAGGTAGTTTTGGGAAAAAAAACCCCCCCCCCCCCTATCTGTGACAAAGAACATTTATGAGTATCCCCATAGCTTCTGCTTGAGTGTGATTAATCATCATGATTCCTCTATCAACCTTCTTCATTTCCTCTCTCCCTAACTGCTCATAAATCCGATAAGGCATGGTATTGATATCCGACCCAGTATCAGCTAATGCATTTTTGTTAACCTGTCTCTCTAATCTGATATGAAATATGAATGCTCCAGGATCGTCTTTCTCTTTTAACGCCTCACCTTTAATACTTTTTACTGCTTCCTCCTCTTCATTCATAATCTTTCCATCTAACTCCACCTTGTCTTTCCAAATCTCATCGAGAATTTTCTTATATTTGTCCTGATAAGCCATTGTCTCGATTACATGCCTTAGTTCCTCTAATAAAGCAAACTTTTGGCTGATTCTGATTGCCAATGATTCTTTTGCTCCTTCTTCTTGAGTTAAATGACCACCAGCTGATGAAGATATTCCTATATCTTGATAAAAAAAGCTTAGATTCTCCATTGATCTCTTTTTATTATGGCTACTTTTCCCCATTTTGCATATAAATGGCGAAAGTTCTTCTCCACCCAACAAAGATATATAATCTAAGTTAAAATCAAGCAAGTGGTCCCAATCATCCAAACTCTTTTCTTCTTCTTCAATATCCTTTCTAAAAATGATCAAAATCTATGATATATTGAGAAGTTTTCCAGCCCCAAAAATCAGTAATGCCTTAGACTACGTAGAATGATATTCTTGAAACTTACTCCTAGGTTCAACATCATCTTCTTACTGGGTTGATAATGAACTTACAAAATAGATTCACTCTTAGTGCAAATAATGTGGGGAGGTTTTCCCTTTTTCCTTTAAACTTCTTTGTTTCCTTTTCACCTCATGTTCCAGGTATAATTTTACTGCATATTCATTCGAGATCATGTTCTTCTCTACTCCAAGATTAATCTCCCCATCATAAGCTTCCAGCCCATTGACAAAACAAGGTGACACGAATCTATCACTAACTTCTTCGGTATCCATCTGGTGAAAAACCATAGCTTTCGTTTCCTTCTTTTGTCCACTGTTAGCAGTGTCCTAAAATTCTGGAGAATTCCAGTCTCCAGATCCTTTAACCTTGTCACTCGAAATTTCAACAATGTTTTCTCCTAAGCAAATTTTTCCAAGTTTAAAAGACAGGGGGGGTGGGGACTTTTCGAAATTTTTTGGGATCCATAACTCTTATAGAATAAGACAGAATTAAAACAACCATTAGTGGGCTAGTTAAAACAAGTAATAATACCTTTTTACATTTACATATTATCAACAAACATATAGCATTTTTCAGTTCAAGCAATGTTCGTTCAAAAATGAAGAAACATGCATTCTGTTTGGTTTTAGCCAGGAAAGTACGGCGCACTTTGTAAGAAGTACGGCGTACTTTATGAGTTTTAAGACTTTTAAAATTTTTAATTTTAGCATTTTTATGTTTCTTATTTTTATTATTTCTTAAATATCTATTAAACATAGCAAATATCAAGTTTTTAACCACATTTATCATTATATAAAATTCTTTAATTATTTTGAAGTTTTTATTTTGCATGAAGTTAAAGTCAAATAAGCAACATTTAGCAAATAAGAGACATGTGTAGGCATTTAGGATTTTAAACAAGCAAGCTATCAAATAGTTCTTTTTGATTTTTTTTCATTTTAATGTACAAGATGATATAATACAAGATTTTGATAATTATGAACGCAAGGAATAAATTCCACATTTTCAAAAGGTCAAATTACAGTTTATGGGTTTGGGGTTTTTGGTTTTGATGTTCTTTTCCTTTGAAAAACTGGTTCTGTTTGTGAAAGGGACAAGAAGTGCGGCGTACTTGGTAAAAGTACGGCGTACTTCTGTATTTCGCAGAAAAAAACGGCGCACAATGGTTATGTGCGGCGCACTTTTTGTGAAAAATTGGTTCATTTTTCTAGAAAATTGTACGGCGATTTTGAAAATTTTAGTTTGTAATATAATAATGATTAATTCAAGAATGAAATCAATCCCCGGCAGCGGCGCCAAAAACATTGATGTGTTATAAAAGCTTTAAATTTATAATTCTAGTTTTATCCAATTTCCAACTAATACACGGGTAAAGTATAACCCGTTATAGTATAGGTTGTAGGGTAAGACCAGGTGTTTACACAGGATTGGTTTATTCTTAGATAAGGGTATTCGATTATATTACGAAAGAGGGTATTTCTAGTAGACTGTCAGATCTAAAGATAATGATTAAATTCAAGAAATAAATGATGTTTTACTTAGGGAATGAGACAAATATAGATAATATGGATGGATAATGTGTTCAAGTAATATTAAAGTATAATCCTTTAAAAGAGATGGTTAGTTTTTAGTTTTTTGTTTACTAAACGATTGTCTATTTAATATAATCAAAAAATCCTTTTGGCCTTTTACTTTTTGATTACAAAAATTCTTTTTATTAGTTCGATAATGTTTGTCTAAAATAGAATTGGACTTTCTTAACCCAGATTCGTTAGACATGAGGTTAAGCAACTATTTTAAACTCCTTTTTATCCTCGGTTAATAATCTTTTTATTTGCCATTCCTCGATACAGGCTAAAATCTAGTTGTCAAGGACAAAACAACTTGGAAATCAAACATATAGCCGGGTTTTTGACTATATCGGGACTAGTATGATGATCAAATGATTGATAAGAGATCTCTATCAGAGTATAAAAACATCAAGTTCATATTAATAATTTTCCAAATTCATTAGTTTATCCAAGTTAAATCCTTAGTTTCCTCATAATCCCCAAGCAAACATGCTAAACTACTCTATATTCATTAATTCAAAACACATAACAAAGCATGATTCAATTCATAGAATCATAATTTTAAAAGTAGGGAACATCTGTTACTTGTTTATACCAAATTAATGCAATTTGTGCTATGCTTTACAGAATTCTCATTCGGAAGGATATTATTACAACTTGTAATATTCAACTATAACGACTATAAAAACTCCTTAACACAACTTTTGAGATCAAATAGTATCTTCCTTTGATTATAACCCGGAATGTGATGAAGAACAAGGTGATTCTTCAACAATTCCACTAGAACTTCTTCCTAACTATTTTAGATCTAAAATAAAGTGAATTGAGATTGAGAAATATTGAAATGGATTATTTGAGCCCTGAATTTCGAGCTCTATTTATACACAAACTTGAGGCTTTAGTTGGGAAAAGGTGGCAACCAAAGGTTGCCCAATAATGACAATCATAATGATTTTTGAGTAACTACAGGTGAAGTGCGCCGCCTAAAGAAAATTGTGCGCCGCACTTGGTGTATAATTAAATTTCATTTACTTCGCTTCGAAGTATGCCTCACAATAAGAATTGTGCGCTGCACTTTAGCCTCGTTCATTAATTCTTCATAAGATTCCCTTCTAGATTCTTCTCATAACGATCGTTAGTGCATTTAACAGAGTTTCTTTACATGTTTAGTCACTTTCTTCATTCTTGGTCCTGAAATGAATATTGCACAACAAACAACCAAACTTTGCAATATTTCATGCGTTAACATACATATTTCACGTATTTTCGAGGGATATTTTATGTATATTTGGAGCGTTATCAAATCCCTCATACTTAGCTTATTGCTTGCCCTCAAGCAATCAAAGCGAAAGTACTTCATTTTAATAAAACAAATTGATGATCACAAGCATAGATAACGCGACAAAGCAACTCACAAATTTTTTTATAGGTAAGATTCTTTTCACACTCGCTCAATTTAGTAAAATGGATAGTAAACGGAAGTCACTTATACGCGCAGTCATAAAATGTTCAAATTGCCATAGGCTTGTTGATGTGTCGTTGTGTGGTGTTTATTTATGATAGTTCAAGTTTTAAATTTATATTTTACCGACTTAACAAAAAATAACACTTTAACGGGTAGTGTACCCGGTCGGTGGTAGTTTCGTGGTAAGTAGGGTGTCAAACACTTGAAGCGAGGTTAAATCTCTTAATTTATTTATATTTTGGTTATCTAATCTAAGTCAAACCTATGCTAATCCTATGTAAGTACTAATCCTAATTCTAACAGATAAAAGGGGGGTTTCAGCCTGAGAGATTGGTAAGGGTTTGGTTGGTGATTACAATCAATTCAAGACACTTTAACCTACACAAGAAAATTAACAAAAGATAAACGAACGGTCGAGCCTTATGATAGAAAACTGTATTAGCCATCATTAATCCGATTAGAACATTGGTTTGTTTATTCAGTGCAATGATTACTTATCTCGAAGAGGCATATCATTCTTAGACTTAGGCCAGGACTTCATCCTAAGACATAGACACATTAATTCTGTCACAATTAAAGCATCCGCATAAAGCATCCTTATTACTTGATTATAAATCTATCTTAGGGATTAAAGCAATGGTGATCTTGTTAAACCTTAGCTCATAGAGACTTTACCCACTTATTGCTTAAATGGACAATTTATACAATAGTTAGTCCACTTGTACAACTATCCAATGGAATCAGAACATTATTTTTTGGAAATTTATCTAGATTCACTACTTAGTAACATGTTCAATAATCCAAAGGTAATTTGTTAACTAGTTATAGCCATGAATTTTAGCAAGCGTTTATCCTTAGCACGATTTTAGAACGACAATACTTGTGGTCCTATGATTCTAGATGTATAAACCACTATATGGAGAGCTATCCCGGCATCTAGATTACTTGGTTCGTATCACTAGATCTAGTTGAATGATAGGTCGCATACAAAAGCACGTAAACAAGTATATTGATAAACATAAACAAGCATTCATCGATAAATTAAGCAATCAGATATACAAAACAAATATTCAGATCTTTATAATAATGGCTAATACCTGAAGGTATTAGCCTTCAAACATCATAATTAATACAAGAGTAATTGTTTTAGCCAAGGTAAACTAACCGAGTTAACGAATGATACCAAAAACTAAATGATTATAAAAGTATAAGAAATTACACATTGTCTTCTATTAATTAGAATGCGTTGCAAGACCTATTCTGCTCTTTTTCTCCTCTGAAAATCGACTTTTGTGGTTTAGGTATCGAGAATATTATTTAGCACACTTAAAACTCGTTTTGAGGTTTTGTATTTATAGGGATCTGGAAGTCGGTTTTGATACGGCGAATCAAGGTATTTGGTTACGGCGTATTGGAGTTTCTTGGAGTAGGGACCATGTTTGATATCTTCCAGAATATTCACATAATATATCTTTGATACGGCGTATTAACTTCTTCTGGATACGGCGTATTGATCTTCTTTCCTTTGTGGTCTTTTGTGAGTGCAGGCACGGATACGCCATATCTTCCTTGATGGATACGGCGTATTGGTCTTCAGAATAGTAATCTTCAAAATATCTTCATTTAAGCTCCAAAATGCGCGCCTTTTGCTAATATTCACCAAGTACTCGTAATTACGTAATTCTCTAATATACAAACGATTAAGTAACAATTATTTGCAATAATTATATAAAATGGGTTAAAACATGGGATAAATGATGCTATAAAATAGGAGTATTTGGATGTCATCAAATATCCCCCACATGAATCGTGTCTCAATGTAGCCTTTAAAAGTTTATATAAAAATATATCCCTAAGGTTTATTTTCCGTTTAAGCATTTATTTGTGCTATTACAAGTACACAACCAAAACACCTCAATGAAATAGGAGATGAAAACAATCAAATAATCTATATGGTAACATGTACTAATTCGCTCGATTTTCATGTCATCACTTCACTTCATTAACCTTAACAAGAAAATAAGGAAGAAACTAGGAAGAATTGTAGAGAGAGAAAGTGAGAGAAAACTAGAGAGAGAATGGAAAGTTTACTTGCAATATCAAAAGTTTACAAATGAACCAACACCCTCTCCTTCCTTGGAGAGGGGTATTTATAGTAAAGACTAAAAGGCTTGCATGCCTTTAGTAATTCTACGGGCCGGGCTCGGGTTTACTTGGGCTTTCGCCCGATACACGTGACCGATTAGATTACAAATAAGAGCCCGTTTACCCGTCTAGCCTAATACAACGTATATTAATTTAGTGACCGAGACCTAATATAATTATGAACGAACTTCCATTGTTCGACTCAATATTTTGAGGCTAACAAAAGGGAAATAAATTGTTGTTAAATAAAAATTACGAAACAAATAGATTAAGTCTAAGATACAAGTTGCTAGACACTTTTTTCCGACCGTTACCATGATAAAGACACAACTATTTACTAACGTCTTGATCATAGATCAAAAACAACAACCTAAGTTGGCATTCCCGTAACGGTCAACTTCCTAATCATCCCATACTTTACATACTTTACAAGGCAAGTGGCGATATCTCCCACTTTTTACAATACTCTACATCGTTGACTTCTAAGACGTATCAAAGAATAATCGATCCTTCGTGTAATTCCTTCGGTAGTTGCGAAACGATTATATTTAAATTTTCCTTCTCTTTTTTTGTTACGATTTTTCTAAATTTTTCAATTTTTTTTCAAACATCTAACTATATACGAAACTCAGAGTAGTTTCACCATCTTCACGATCATAATAATTCCGGATAATTCCTTCGATAATTCTTTATTCTTTGGACGTACCATTATATGCGATGGTAGTAAAAATACATAAGTTTTGATAACTTTATACATTCTCATTTGCGATGTGCAAATTTCTTCCAACTGTACCAAAATTGACACAAGACTCGAGAAATACATACTTTATACTTTAAGAGACTAGCAACTGTAAAATAAACTTAATCTAAAAGGGTAGGCTAAGGTGTAAAGGTGTAACGAAATAAACAAGTTGGTGTAATTCCTAAAGGATTGGCTCTACGAGTTGTTCTAAGGGTATCTTAATCCTATAGTGAGAGTAAACAAAGGGTTTATACGGGGGTTAACTTACCAGTGTAGTTAGTTAATAAACAACATGTATAGGCTTTTTGGGTGTGATCCTAAAATTTACCAATTTAAACAAGTTACTCCATCTAAATCCATAGTACTCATCACTGTGATCTCGAATAGATATACCAAGCCAAGTTCTAAAGTCTACTACATCACCGACACACTTATATTTTGTGGAATTTAGGTAAACATTTGGAAACGGATAGGTTAAATCCTCACAATATCTAATAAGGGTTATTGTGTGCGGGTTATGTAACATGTAATTTCACAAAAGTATGCTTGAAAAAAATTAAGCATATTTTAAGCATTATAGTGTGAAAAATAGGACAAGTATACATTCTAATTCCCATCCCCCCACTTGAATTATACAACGTCCTCATTGTATAGATAAAACATTAAATACGGGAATTAAAAAGAAATAGAATGAGAAACTCCCCTGATATTTGCTCGGTAGTGATTCTCCATGTAGATTTATTGAGCAAGAATTTGTGTTGAACAGCCGGCTTGAAGTTTTCAAGACTCCAACACTTTAAGATTTCCAGATTTGTAAATTCTCCACCAACATTCATCGATTTCCCTTCACGAGGTCCTGCATAAAATTCTCAGAAAACAAATGCAATTCTATCTCCGTGTATTCATTTGGTTAGAGTCGAAATAAATACCTAAAACTGTACAAGAAGTCGATATGCCGTATCCATTCCTCAGGATACGCCGTATTGATACCTATGTCGAATACGATGTATTCGTTTAACGAATACGCTGTATAGACTGTGCTAAAAATAAAGATTGGATAACGTCCAAAAGGTCAATACGCCGTATCCATGGGGTTTGGATAGGCCGTATAGACAGTCTGGGAAGACAGACTCGATAAGAAAATTGAAAATACATTTCGGGTTGTCTCCCGGCAAGCACCTTTGTTTACAAAAAAGTCTTTAAGTTAGACTTGCCTCAATTTAATCCCATCCTTATAAAATAATTTTGGGTCGAACGAGATGTCAAATGGCACATACAAATTCTTGATTAGGAAAATGAATGACATCCCTTTGTTAAGATGATTCCAAGTCATGATATTAAAATTTAATTCCTTGATAAAAGTTTTAGTTTTGAAAAATTTATTAGATGTATCATGACTTGTTTCCAAAAGCTTATTTGACCCTTATGCATAGGCACCAACATCTGTATTTTTTACATTACCCCCCAAAGACTATTTTATATCGATTTTATCATCATCATTGTCCTTATCTAATTTTGAATCATCGGGATAAATTACGTTAAAAAGAAATAAATCAGTACAGCATATAACGTTTTGTTCATCTTCATCACATTTGGACAATGATGTTTCATCTTTCAAATTAAATTCATCGATATGTTAAGGACTTACAGTAGGTTCAGTTAAGAAAACTAATTTAGACGTTTGAGCATCATTGTAAACAATGGCTGGAAATTCTTTCTCAAAGTCTTTAAAGTAGTCTAAAACATCAAAATAACCGACTGTAGGCTCGGGTGATGGAAGCAAAGGCATTTTGACTTTATCATTATCATTTTTTGAATCCGTTTTTAAATTGTTGACAGGAATTATTTTATAGGAAAATGAATTTTTGTCAAAAATTACCGTGCAATCTTCATCGTCGGATTCTTCAAACGATATTCTAAAGTCGATTTCATTGTTGTTAAGAGAACCTACCGTAGGCTCACACGAGAGTGTTGCTTCAGATGTTAACGTGTCGTTAAAGACTATAGCTGGGAATTCAGTTTCAACAGATCTGAGGTCATGAACGTCTTCATTATCCTAGATCTTACCATACGTAGCAGTTTCCCAGTTATTTAGCTTACCACGCCTACGAGCTTTTTCTTCCTCAAGCCTGATATACTCCTCCATAGTAATGTTGGGGTCGTCTATTTTAACCTGTAATAAATTCGCTCGGAAAGAAAATTGTCAAATAGCTTAATACGCCGTATTCAGTGAACTGAATACGCCGTATTGATGATAGAGTTGAATACGCTGTATTGGTTTGAAAAACAAATTATACGCCTTATCCAATAAATTGAATTATTCAGTATTCGAATTAGAAAGTTACAGTGAATTGTAATAATGCAGAAAACACACAAACACAATATGCAAAATATACAATGCACAAAACAAACACGCAAATATGCAAATTAATCTAAACTAAACCAAAACACTAATAAATAAGAATTAAACAACTTCACTCCCCGGCAACGACTCCAAAAACTTGATGTGTCATTGTGTAGGTGTTATTTTATGTATCAAGTTTTACTATTTATATTTTGCCGACTTAACCTA